>MVGC01000019.1:0-115000 GCA_003589665.1 Aspergillus sclerotialis
ACCAACCACTTTTCACTCCGCCTCAATTTTCCCTCTGCCTGGTCTTTCTCTCTCTCCTCTCTCTCCTCTTTCTCCTCTCGCCTTCTCTTATCCTCTTTCCCTCTCTTCCTTTTCTTCCTTTTCCCTCTCTCTTTCCCTTTCCTTTTCTCTCTTGGCCTCTTTCCCTATTTCTTTCTCCCTCTGCTGCCCAATTCCCTCCCTTCTCTTTACCGCTGCTCAGTGCGGCTTCTCGTACTGCCACGCAGGTGGTCAGTACCCGGGGGTCCATCTTGACTTTTCCCGCCCTTTGAGTGTTTTCCTTATTCTTGTTCTATGCCCCTATACCAGCCTGCCCAGCTATCTATCCTCTTTTGCTGTGTCTAGTATTCCCTAGACCATACCTTTTCCTTCTCACTGGTCAGTTTCTGTTAGATAACCCTTTGTAATTTTCCCGGTTAACGTCTTCCCCTAGACCGGTGGTTAACGACCTCCTTTCCCTCGGTTTCCATTTTCACCAAATACGCTGGGCAGATTTCCCGGCAGCATCTTACTTAGCAGCTCTCTATTTTGTTATTTTCTCGGGGAGTTTCAGCCATATCGTCATCAACTTGGGCGCATTGGGATTTGGATGAGTGATCACGTCTTGTTAAGACCTCTATTGTTCTGTTTCCACAAAGAGTCTTGGATGTTTTTTGTGAGTATCCCAACAATGCTTATGTCTTGCGATGTTTACCATGACCGTCCTTTCTGACTTCGCCCTGAGTAACAGGTGTAATCTGTCACGTGCCAGTCCTTTCTTCCCACCGAACAACTCTGATCAGAACCCCTTTGTCTGGTCCCAATAGCTCAATTCACACATGGCGTCCTCGTCGTCTAATGTAGTGGGCGTCCACTACAGGGTGGGGAAGAAGATTGGGGAAGGATCTTTCGGTGTCATCTTTGAAGGCACGAATCTTTTGAACAATCAGCAAGTGGCTATCAAGTTTGTACGTTACAGTCGTTGTTGAGGTGGTTCTGCACGGTTCTTCTAACAAGCACAGGAACCAAGGAAGAGTGATGCTCCCCAGCTACGTGATGAATATCGCACCTACAAAATACTGGTTGGATGCCGTGAGTCCCCTGGCTATGTCGAGTTCTGGGAAAAACTTACCTGACTTTCAGAAGCTGGCATCCCTAATGTCTATTATTTTGGCCAGGAGGGTTTGCACAACATCCTGGTCATAGACCTGCTTGGACCGAGTCTCGAAGACCTTTTCGACCACTGCAGTCGTCAATTCTCAATCAAAACTGTGGTGATGGTGGCTAAACAGATGGTGTGTTCTCAATTTCAATTCCTGCGCTACTACGTCTAATACCATTTTCTAGCTATCCCGAGTCCAAACCATTCACGAGAAGAATCTGATTTACAGAGACATCAAGCCCGATAATTTCCTCATCGGCCGACCGACTACGAAAGCTGCTAATGTGATCCATGTTGTCGATTTCGGAATGGCTAAGCAATACCGGGATCCCAAAACGAAGCAGCATATCCCTTATCGTGAGCGAAAGTCACTGTCCGGCACAGCACGTTACATGAGCATCAACACACATCTGGGACGAGAACAATCGCGACGAGATGACCTAGAGGCACTGGGTCATGTGTTTTTGTATTTCTTGAGAGGTGGCCTTCCATGGCAGGGGTTAAAAGCAGCAACGAACAAGCAAAAGTACGAGAAAATAGGTGAAAAGAAGCAGACCACTGCAATCAAAGACTTATGTCAAGGATATCCTGGTACAGTACCACTGGTAATACCTCCGTTACGGCAGAGACTAATTTTCAAGGTATAGAGGAGTTCACCAAGTACTTGACATATGTCCGCAACCTCGGCTTCGAAGACACCCCGGATTATGACTATTTGCGAGACCTCCTGACCCAGGCTCTCAAGAATGCGGGGGAAGTTGAAGATGGCGAGTACGACTGGATGAAACTAAACAATGGCCGAGGGTGGGAGCACAAATCGTATTCATCTCAACCGCACTTGCACAACAACCCTCTCCCAAACTCTTCCGCTCGCGAATTACACGCCTCACAGATTCGCGGCGGCCGACCCGGAGTGACAGCTGATCGTTTAAACGCCGCGCAACCCCCGCCTCCATCTCCGACGAAACCCGGAGCTGGGAAGACGCGCGAGCGGCCAAACGCATCCGGCGGCATGCCGCCGAAACGCCAAAGCGGGGGTTTGGATGCAACAACACCGACGGCGTCTACTCAGGCGCAATTTCAAAACTCAAATGCGAATCTCCCGGGCCACATGGGAAACCCAGTAAACCCGGCGGTCCAGAACAACCAACAGGCTCAGGGCCAAGCGGCCCATAGTCAGCCGCAGCCCACTTTCGCCCAGAAAGTGATGAAAGCATTGTGCTGCGGTAGGTGACCTTGGCCGCAGTGGTGTCTGTCTCAGCTTCAACCTGCTCATCTTGTCTTGTAGGTTGACACATTTAACGAGCTTCCGTAATCCCACACCATGCCTGGGCATGCCGTTATAAAAGACAGCATAGCCTGGTACCTGCCCTTTTTGGGCCACTCTCTTTGTGTGTTGTGTGTCGAAAACCGTGAGCTTATCGGCGTTGATTCGAATTGGTTGACGGCCAAGGTGGAATCGTCAAAATCCCCCATTATTGTCATGAATGACGTCTTACGTCTTTGTCAAACACTCCATGGCCTGTTTCGGTAGAATTCAACCATGGAGCAAGGTTGAATTTGTTGGGTTGGTAGAGCGACGCTTAAGTTTTCCACATCTCATTATTGTCTTACGGTGCTATTGGCTCGGAACGGCGCACTTGAGAATTCGTTTGCTTTGTATTTCCATGTTGCCCCTTTCCCATATTGTTTCTGTTTCTAGCGTGACCCGTTTAATAGTAGATTCATCTTCCGTGATTGATTGATCGATTGACTACATGAAGGTTAGCGGATTTCGACGGAAAGCGATTCATATCATGTGTGTTTCGGTACTTTTAGAAAGGATAATAAATAATAGTAGGGAACCAAAGAGCTAATTAGGCATATGTAATTTACAAGTTGGGAATATTCCTAAAGTGGATTGAGTGAGTGAGTGAATACCCACAAATTCGTGTACCTTGAACAAGTAAAAGTGGATATGGGAAAGTCTAGGTCAACGAGGATCATCCGGGTTTTGATAGCAGGGATGTCTTAAACTCAAGACGTCATGGACAGGATTAGTGTACTTTGTAGACTAGACTGATGCAGTGGAACCGGACACGACATGAAAATCTTTCATGCAAACGGCAGTACAGTAACAAGTTGAGTTGTGTCTCCCAGGAATAGTGGAGTCAGTCACACCAAAGGCTGTGGGTATTCGATGGGGGCTGGGCTTCGAGAAAAATTCTAGAATGATTCCTATTTGAAGATGAAGAAGGGAGAAAAGGGAGAAAAGAGTAACACAAAAGGGCATGACGTGATTGTCCGAGTGGCGAAAAGCGCCCTGATTGGATGGGCGGATTGATTGACCGATTGACTTCTTGGCAGCCTCTTCCTACCCGCTTTTTCATTTGTTCCCTCTTCTCTTCCTCTTCTTCTTCATCCTCTGTCGTCCCCCCTCTGAACTTCTGAACTCCGATTCCTTTTGACTACACAGTATACCGATTCTCTCTTTCTTCCCCTTCTTCCCTCCCGTCCTACCTTCCTATTATGCAAGACTTTTGTCCTTAGTCGACTCATACTTTATTTACCTAACAACCATTCCATCCCTCCTTCATACCTTTAACCCTGCCTTCCACTTCATTCGGAATTCTAGCAGTACCTAGTCTCCTTTAAAAACGAACTCTCATGTCACTTCCCATCTCATTGATCTGCCTCCGCTCGGTCATTGAACATTAAATCACCCACTATTTAAGGGGACAAACTCCTGGGTGCACCTTCGAATTCTCCAATCCGTTCCCTGGAGGCGAACACTTACGCCATGCTCAAGAAGAAATCTTTACACCAGCCTCTATTCTTTTGGAATTCAACACCAAGTTCGACCCCCGAACTGTCTCCTACTTCGTCGTCTTCCGACTCCGATTCCGATGAGGACATGGACCCCTCCGGCTCACGTCCTCACAGCCTCGGCGCTCCATCCGGCGCCTTTTGTCCCATGCGTCCCACCTTGGCCGAGGTGTTATCCAACTCTGCTCCCCCACCCTATACCCTCAGTGCTTTCATGGCCTATCTCTCGCAAAACCACTGTCTTGAAACCCTCGAGTTCACCTTAGAAGCGAAACGCTATCGTGAATCCTATGACTCACTAGCCCGCCAGTCTGGGGAATCGTCTATTCCCCCCGACGACTCGGGAAACCAACACCTGCGAATGCTTTGGCAACGTCTATTAAAGGCTTACATTTTCCCCGGCTCTCCGCGTGAAATCAATCTTCCCAGTGCGGTCCGCGATGATCTGCTTCGGCACTCGGATCCTTCTTCTCCACCACCTCCTCAGCAACTTGATACCTCCGTGAAACTCATCCATGACCTAATGGAAGAATCCATTTTTCTTCCCTTTCTCAATAGCCATTCCAATGTGACTCAGAACATTCCGCTTTCGGATCCAATGTACAGCGGCGACGAAAGTGTGGCCGTTGTTTCGAACCCTGGCCTTGACGATCATGTAGCTAGCCGCATTCGTTCGAAGGGAAAGCGTTTATCTCCCCAGTCATCAATTGGGGAACTTGCGTCCCCTTTCTCAGGTGGTGGCCATTCGAGTCGCTCAAATTTTCCCCTGAATGCTATAGCTACTTTGGGCAAAGGTAGTGCCCGTACCTCTGGCCCTGTTTCTAGTGCCAGTGGTGACTCGGTCTCTGGCGTCTTGACGGATGATTCAGGAAGTCTCCAGTCGAGCGTCAGTGCTGGGGAGCCTATGACACCCCCAACAACGCCGCCGTCCGGCGAACCGAATACCCACATGGCCCAAAGCCCAAAGTACCGCATGGATAACCCGTGGAAGAAAATGGGCATGAAGCTAGGGTTCAAGAAACGGTCTGGAAATGGCAGTTCGAGCAGCCGAGATTCCGACTAGTAATCTCCTCACGCCGAGCCCTCGATGGCCGATTAATCGTTGGTCTTCTGGGAAGTCTGGCATAGTCACTACTTCAGCACAACGCTTCGCGGTAATGACGTAACTTGCATATGATTGAGCCGCACTCCACGACGGATCATTACCTCTCCTCACGTTATGTACTGATTGGATATTTATTTGTAAGGCGATATGACATGTTTTAATGCATGGGGATTTTGGCGCATTTCACACGGGCATTTTGGGTATGCATGGCATTGTTTTGAAAAGAGAGCAAGTCAATATAGAGCATGGATTAAAAATGGTTGCACCGGGGGCGTTTGGTCTTTTTCTTCGTGGAGGGCGAGGTGTCAGAGGTCTTAATAATAATTTCTGTTGATATGTGGCACGAATGACTTAATTTCCCTCCACTTCTATTTTGTACAGGTTATCCTGTCTTTAGTCCCATCCCAACCGGCATCTACTTGTAGGCGTGGCTACACAAAAGCAGCACCAACAAAAAGATCGAGGCTACTTCGACCAGTTCATAAGCGACAATGTTGCTGTGATCAATGATGTGATAAGGCGGCAGATGGGACAGGTGTATCTCGGATATGCAAGCAACGATTGACCAGAGGTCTATCCAACGGAGGAACCGGTAGGTAATGTTACCTTTACCTCCAAAAACGTTGCCGCCGTAGCTTCAGAGGCTGGGCTACATAGATCGATATTCATCTAGCCATGAGGTTAACGGTCCTCGTAGCTGCTTACCTGCTAAGGTAGGCAGTTTACAACGGTAATTACCCCAAGACGATTCATGATGGAGCGACCGAGACATGTGGTTAAATATGTGTCAACGGCTACTTCGCTCTTGTATCCAAGGATAGTCGATCTGCCTGTTCCAGACGTACGGCCGATCTCAATTGCTCTCGAAAGCCAAACAAATGCTGGGAAGCTGTTTTCATTGCCTCTTGGTTACTACCGTCTTGAACGATAATAGTTGCTTGGAGCACATAGCTTCCACTCTTATCAAGGGGCTCCATCTCGTGCAGAGCGGGCAACTGGCGGCGAGGCTCATGAGATTCTTCGCTTCCAGTTGGATAGCAAAGGACACGGTAGAGAAAGATAAGAATGTCATTGTGGATAAACATATCACCTTCCACAAGATATTCGGAGACAAAGCTAAGTGGGGTGATCAGTGAATACATCATGGTGACAAAGCGATGGTGTGACCAAGCAACAACTCACCCGTAACCCCAAGCATTCATAAGAGGTAGCAGATCCCCCTTAGGCAAGGATGCATTGGCCATTAAGCGGGTCGTGAGGGCTGAACGGGTCCCTGCTTCAGGGATATCTCGGAACTCCAAGCGCCATGGTTGGTTGTCATAATTATAAGCAGGCGGGATTTTCTCGTCCGATCCGGGGGCCGGGACCGGCCCCGTCCCAGACATGAAGGTATCTTGACATTGGGAAGGGGAAGAAGGAGAAGGGGTGGAGCCAAAGTCATGATGGGACACCGGACCAACGACCTGGGTGTGGAACATGCCACCATTAAGCATCTTATTTAACCGGTGCATTTCCAAACCTTGCAAATCTTGACTAGCACCAGAACGAGAATTGATTAAACCAGGTTTCCGGTAGGCTTTCCAGATCAGACGACGGTCCAGCTGGTGGAGAGGTTGCATGGCGGTCAAACCAGCCAACTGTTGGAGTAAGTCATGATGTTGATGGGAAGGAACCGAGGCAAAAAGCAACAGCTCATGCATAGTATGATTGAGAAGGAGATAGGCAGTGCAGGTGCAGGTAGTAAGTAAAGAAAAGTAAAGTAAGGTAAAGTAATAGCTGACAAATGGACGGAAGAAAGCGGGAAAGGGAAAGGGAAAGGGAAGAATCGGAATAACTCCAGACGAGTGGAAGGAAAGGAAGGCGAGATAGGAATAAAAAGTATGAAATTGGAAGAGAAAGAAAATCAGTTGATAATAAGTAGCTTGTAATCGTAAGGTTCAGTTCACTTATCTCCGGCGTTTCTCCCAATCAGATTCTTCTTCCCCTCGGAGCTCCCTTAAGTAGATTCCCTCACTCTTCCCTCTTCTACCCTCTCCCTCCCTCCCCCCAGTCTTCTCTTCCTTTAATTTCTTCTCTTCTTCATCCTGTACAATCTTCCATCTCTCTCTTGCAAGATTGATTTCTTCCTCTCCTTCTTTCTAAGTTTCTCTCCGCCATTCCTATCTGCCAAGTTATTTATCAATTAAACTCGTTTGCCAACATCTCCCGGTCGCTCGGCACCCGAACTGCTTGGACCCGTGAACTCCCACAATCCTCGTGTATTTTAGATCTATTTTCTTTCCTCAATAATCTCGCCCATAATGCATGCCACTGTTGCTCTTCGCAACGCTGTCCGCACTCCCCTCATTCGTTTTATTGGCAGACGCTCTGTACCCAGTATGTCCTGCCCTGAGTATTTTCCCCCTCTCCGCTACTTCCGCGTCTCGCTAATCTGTTATGCTTAGAATCCATTGATCACTCTCCTCGTCCTCATCCCGCCTCCCCCACAGGCGTTCTTCCGGACTCTTTCGCCGCTTACCGTGCTAAAGCTCAGCAGCATGGTCCTCTTGGCCGTGCCTCCTTCACCAAGGGCTTTGTTGGCAGCAGCCCCGGTGCCGCTTTAGGCTCCGTTGCGCCCAAGGAGGGCCAATTCTTCGACCGTACCGAACTTCCCCAGCGTTTCCACCGCCTTCCCTGGTCTGATGCCGAAATCGAGGCCATTGAGACTGGCGGCGCTAGCATGTGCGCGTAACTCATGTATTCCGTGCTGCTGAGTAATGGAACATGAAGATGATCATGATCATGGTCGAGAGATGGATGAAGTAATGCCTTGTTGGACACGGTGGGAAACTTAGCTCGGTTCTTTCGAGAATTTCCAGTCCAAACGTGGGGTTGACTGGAATTGTTGTGTGGACTTTTCGTGTGGACTTTTTGTGTGGACTTTCTATCCCCCAAGTTTCGGTCAGCAAAAAGTACGCCCTGTTGCTGCTTCTTTTTCATTTGGGTTTTAGTTCAGGCGCTGGTGGTTGGTCGTTTCATTGCAGCGAAAGTTTGTGATTTGCTCTATTTTTGGATGGTCATTTTGATATACGGAGGCTAGGATCGGGGGGAATATTATATTGTACATACCATAGATTGGTCCCGTTCTTATGTCCGCTGGGAAGGCTGGACTGGTTTGGATTCGAGTTTCATTTTTGATTGTTATCTTAGATGGAGGGCAACATGTTGCTCATCTCAGGAATGGACAATTACCACTCTAAAATTCCAATTCTGATAGTAATAGAGATAGAAGTGTTGGGTGGGTTTGTGTAGGACAAGTAATTTTTGATATACCTACTACAGTACATAGGTACAGGTACAATTACAAAGAGGCCGTTTCTCTCCTCCCCAACTTCAACTCCCAAACTTCCCCAGCTCCAGAACAATGGCAGACAGAACTACCCTAACTTTCACAGAATCAGATGAAGTAAACAATCCTACTGCCACGTATATCTATTCCCAGTCGCAATTGTATCCAGATGGGAAAGATACGGAGAAAACAGGGCGTCTCGATGTAATGTTCACACGATTCAAACTTCATAATTCCATTGATATTGACCGCAACCTCAGTATCTCTCCCCATCGTCTTCTTCACCATGGTCTTCAACATCCTTGGTCAACTCCTTGACTGAGGTCTTTCTTCCGGCTGGCTACCCTCATAGTGTTAGTGATGATTATCTTCCGTATGCATCCTCCATCTGATTTGCCGACTTCTTTATTCCGGGCCTCTTGCTGACATGGATTGCCAGGTACCAAATTTTTGTGAGTATTCTCATATCTGGCCCTAATTATAACGATTAGGCAGTTTAAAGGTTCTACCTATTATCAGGCTATATTTTTATAGGATGGCTGTCGTGACTAAATCTGTATCAACTATCTGATGTCATCGATCTGTCTGCTTTAGGATTCGCTCCAGGCTTTCTGTAGCTCAATTGCAGGGCTTCTGTCTTCAAGGGCCGTCTTGCAAGGTCGGTTCAACCTATTAACCATATCGATCTCTATCCTCCCGAGATTTCTCATTGACTCCCGCGATTATCCATTATAGGTATGGGCGTCGGCAATGCTAGTGCCTCGCCAACTTCAGCCCTCCTCCTTCATATCCTTCAGGATTCTTCCGGTCGGCTTGCAACCATCCTGTTTGCCCACCGAGTTGGAACGGCCCTTGAGCCAGAATGCAAGATGTACCGACTCGCAGCGGATGTGTTCAATGACATCGCCATGATTCTGGACTGCCTTTCACCCTTGATCCCCTCTGGGGTATGCCGAGTAACTATCCTCAGTACTGCGGGAGTATTAAGAGCTCTTTGTGGTGTTGCAGGTGGGAGTTCGAAGGCTAGCTTGAGCGCGCATTTCTCTCGATGGGGGAACCTTGCTGAGGTTAATGCTGTGAGGTTCTCCGTTTTCAATTGTGATACTATAATGTATTATTCTCATTCCCCTCCAAGCAGTTGAACTAATATATTCTCAAATCTAGAAAGACTCCTCCCAAGAAACCATCATCTCTTTAGTCGGGATGCTCGTAAGTTCCCAGGCTATTTGCTCCTCCAACCAAACTTATAACCATTCAGGTTGGATCATATGTCGTTTCACGAATCACAAGCTTCACCGCAACATGGACAGCCCTAATCATCCTGCTCACTCTCCACCTAAGCATGAATTATATCGCCGTCCGCTCCGTGCAGATGACAAGTTTGAACAGACAGAGGGCAAACATCGTATTTTCAACTCTGTTAGACTCAGACTCAGATCTAGATCTGGGAAATTTGGACAAACACAGAAAGGAACCTCTCCAAACGGATCCAGCTACATGGATTGTCCTCACACCGGCCGAAGTATCCAAACGGGAAAGAATATTCGAGCGAGACGGTACTCTTAACTGGACACCAAGCCCGTTACAAAGGCAGATTGTTGGCATCTGCCGAATTGGCGTCAGTCTTCCGTCTTTCCTAACGGGAGCAACTCCTTCGAAAGGGAGGTCTATAAGAACTACAGCCCAACTCTCCAAACTAGTCAAGATTTTCGCTTCGGAATCTTACATGCTTTCTTTCTCGTACAGAGGAGCCTGGCAAGGGAGGATAATTCTGAAGCCAGATTGCAATGTTGAATCTCAGCTAAAGGCATGGGCTCATGCATTGCTCACTGCGCGGATGCTTTCACTGTCTCCCTTGTTAGATACCAAAGGAGAAGCTATAGGGCTAGGCATGAAAGTCGTTCTGGATGCTATTTCTCAGACATTGGAGTTTCTGAACGAAGATGATCGATTTGGTAGATACATTGTGGAGTTACGGGGTAAGGGCTGGGACTTGGGGATTGCTGCGCTGGAAACGAAGTCTGGGAGGCGTGTTACTTGGAAATGAGGCTACTGAATACGGACTCCGCAACAATTGAGAATTATTTCATTTCAAGTCCCCTTGACCGCTTGGGTAATTGCTTGCCTAAAATCTCGTATATTCTATACTGTGGCTTGCCGTAATTGAAAGATTCGGCAGTCTAAGGTAAGAAAAGTAGAGTGCCGAATCAACGGGTATCTATTATTTATTTCAAGGACACATTTAAGGGAAAGGATACATCACAAGATATATTAAGTAGTAGAGAGAGTTAATTGAAATATAATATTCCACTTTAACCTGAAATCAATTGTATATATCCTCCTGAGTAAAGAGTAGCGGGTTCATGTGACTTCGTGACTCTTTCTCTACGCGTTTAGCGCGTCCCCTTCTTTTGTTTCCACTCAAACCATAGCCCTGGTCTATCATGGGCTGCAGTTTTCGCTTCCTGACCTGATATTCTTCTTCGCCAATTTTTTTCACTGTTCAACATATCTCGATTACTACAACTCCTTGAAATGGCTGGAGCCGGGGGCACAAAGCGGGCTGCTTCCCCAGCTCAAGCTATTTCCCCACCTCCATTGAAGCGGAAAGTCGAATCTACTGTGACTAGTAAGTAAATGTCTACTACGTGCTTATGTATTTGTATCCCTACTTATATTCTCATTTCCTTGCAGATAGAGCTGTTTCTACCTTCTTCACACCCCTCTCCCAAAAAAAGCCCGACCCTATAACATGGCGAATCGTGAATAATAGTCTCGTTGTCGGCAAGTACAACATTGCGACGGATCAGAGACGGGATTCGCAGAAGAAAAAAGTAGCCGCTTTTGATCTGGTTAGGATGCCGCATGCATTATATAGACAATGGCTGGGACCTGACGCTTAGAGATAGGATTCCACGCTAATTTCCACTGCTTCCGGCAACACGTTCGCCAGAGACTCTTCGGATTGGAAATGGTGGCATGCATCTGTGCCATCCAGGGTGAAGGAGCTGAATTCCAAGGGGTATGAACTAAGAGGCCCTCACGGTTAAAACTGACTCCTACAGTTACCAGGTAATCATCCTCTCAAATCAGAAGAAAGTCAGCCTCCAGAAGGGTATAAAAGGCGGACGAAGTGAATCTAAAAGCCTCACGAATTTCAAGGAACGGGTCGCTGCTGTCATGGCCCAGTTGGATATCCCAATGAGCGCCTATGCGGCCACAGAAGATGACGAGAACAGAAAACCACGAATGGGCATGTGGAGGGAGTTCCTCGACGACTACGACCTTGACGTATCCGGGGTTGACTTGTCAAACTCGATATTCGTGGGAGATGCTGCGGGACGGCCAGGAGATCATTCCCAAGTAGATCTGTATGTTTACTCCCAACGCACGGGGACAGCTCAGTTCTCAAGGTGACGGCAGTGGTTTCGCAGCAAATATTGGAGTTCCGTTTAAAACTCCGGAAGAATTCTTTCTTAACGCAAAGCCAGAGCCAGTCAAGAAGCGTTTTGACCCCAGAACTTACCTTGACTCGAACGCAAGTGATAGTGGTGAGTAATAACTTGGTCTCCTACGCTTTCTATGCTACGGGAAGGAGCATTGATTTAACATGCTTGGGTACCAGAATTTCCTCCATTTACTCGTCGAAATCCTCTTGAGCTAGTGATCTTCAGTGGAAGCCCGGGATCTGGGAAATCAACCTATTACTGGAACACTCTGGAACCATTAGAGTACGAGCGGGTTAACCAGGACATTCTTAAATCGGTACATATTCCACAGTCATATCCTTAAGCTTCTGTCCCTCATGCAAACCTTGCGTTTCAATAATGAAACTAACCAGTCACATCAGCGCCAGAAGTGCCTCAAGGTAGCCAAGGAACACCTTATATCTGGAAGATCTGTGGCAGTTGGTACGCCACGCCACCCTTTGTTTAAGAGTCCTAGCAAAGAATCCCTGTCTATCAGCCAAGGGAATCGCGTCACTCATCATCTCTAACCATCTTCCGTAATAGATAACACCAACGCCGACCCCGAAACTCGGGCCCACTGGATAAGTTTAGCAAAAGAGCTAAACGTCCCCATTCGCTGCATCTATTTCGATGCCTCTCCCGGACTATGCCGCCATAATAATGCCGTCCGATCTGCGAACCGTGACTTGGTATGAAACCCCCAAGCATCATCACCCCCTTCCACAGACATCCTCATTGCCATTGTCATTATCCACGCAAGCCATGTGTAAACATAGTATGATCAAATGCTGTGCGATTATGCAACTTCTAACTCGCATAACTACCAGAATCCCGAATCCCGTACCCTAGTCCCTGGAATCGCCTTCGAGGATTTCGCGCGTCGGTTCCGCGAACCCTCGCTTGATGAGGGATTTCAGGATATAGTTCGAGTCAAGTTTCGATTCCAAGGCAGTGAGGCCGCAAAGAAATTATGGAGCCAGTATTGGATTTGATTAAAGAGTGCATGGTTCGGTTATATTCTTGTGTCATGGTTAGGCGTTGTTCGGTAATATAGAAGTCAATTCTCATGTTGTAGTCACATTTCAGGTGATAACCGAGACTATTTTCAAATATATTCAGTAATTCATTAATCTTACTATTGGACTTTCCTCTTCAGGACGTAGTTTGTACGTTATAGATTCTCGGATTAAGCGTATTATATTCGTCGGCATCAAACACCGAATTATATATAGTATACACCACACAACCAGTATATCAATGGTTTTGTTTCAAGTTGTAAATATTCTATAACATACATGGCCGTAAGATCCAGCCTGGGGTATATTAGGTCGAAACACAATCCTTCCTTTCAGCGGCCACTCCTGTCCCCTTCATCTTCATGGCAAAGACCTTATTCCTCATCCCCTCTCCAAGCGCCTTACACCGAGAATCTCATAAACATCTACCATCCCATGAGGTCCTGCGGAAAGTGAACTATGGAGCGAGTACCACAGGGAACAGAGGTGGAAGGCACCTGACAATGCAGTAGTGCTGTCAAGGTGGGAGGAACACACCGTCGCTCTTAAGACAGATGAGAAGATAAAGGCGAGCAAGTAAGGTCGCCGGTTGGCTGCGAGTGCAGTAGTCGCAGATGTATCAGGTCGTCACTCGTCATTATAAAAACAGGAAAGGGCATAAGTCGTTAGAGATAAATCAATCGTCGCTTGTACGCTAATAGTAGCTGTTATACATCGGAACTCGTTTTCAGTAGCACGGTTGTCCGGCTTATCTCAAAGCAGTTTAACCTAGGATCTGCTGACGAGATCTTGGAAAAACTTAAGAAAATCCCGTTTCACGGACCGATTTCGACACGATCCAGAAAGGTCAATAGCAGGCGCAATTTTCATGGGGCCGACAATTTCTTGGTCCCCCAGCTCCGGAAACTTGTCATTATCATGGAGTCGTGGGACCTTAACCTGTTCGCAAGGATGAATATGTGATTCAGTTAAGCCGAGAGCATCGCCATCGTTCGAATTGAGATCGGAGAGGATTCTTTCATGGTGATGCTTCCACTCCTGATTGATCGACTCCCACTTTTCCTCGGTCAGCTTATAGATGTTGGAGGTTACACCGTAATGCTCGCCAGTTCGGACAAGGTGCTTGGTAAAGTTACACCGTGCTAAATCCCACTGTGCACGAAATTCTTGGAAGGATTCAAGGTCACAACTTTCAGGCATATATGGTTCAGGCTGAATGGTAAAGTTGGCGTGGCCGAGTTTATTTGCCCACTCATCATTCGGGTCCGAAAGGGTAAACGGAGGAGCTTCGCCTGATGGTGAGCGCACTGCACAGGCTCGTGAACGCCTGAACGAGGTCACAGATGGCTTCGACGACAATGGGGGAGAAGGAATTCCCGCCAAACGAAGTTCGGTGATGCTCGAACCCAGAGGCTCATCAGTCGTGCCAGCTACCGAGGGTGATTGCAGAGGAGACTGTACTCTCGAGGCATCGGCGCTAGTTGGATCATCGCCCATGAATGGTGGAAGAAGAGGAGTCGTTGCTTGTGGTATCGAATCATCCAAAGTTTCGCTATTTGGCTTCCCAATGTCGATTGGTCGCGTGCCAGACTCACTAATTCGGTCCTCGTATATTGTTCGCGCTGGAGACGGAGGAATAGAAGCTTCAAGGCGAGTGGTTGTACTCATTATCGGGCTTGCCAAAACAGACGATGTTGAATTGGCTCTCGACCGCGGGTCATGCGAGAGGTATCCGTCGTCGTCCATACCATCAGAAGTTCGTCTGGGTTTCCAACGAGTTGATATCGTGGATATGCGCGAACTAATGCGAGATATTCCCTTAATGGAAACATTATCTGAGCGCCTTTCTTCGGGAGAATAAGCGATGCTCAGGTCGGGATCTGTGAGGTCGTAGTCATCCACATAATCGAAGGATGAAATATATGCATCTTCTGGAAGGAGTACGCCGTCGTCAAAATGTTCTTTAGCAGTCAGCATTTTCACCATGTTAGAGCAAATCGTTGACAGAAGACATACGGAAATAATCCCGGTCCAAATGACCAGACTCGCCTCCACAGGGTTCTTCCCTTACACCAGTTAATGGGTTTTTGGATATACTCTCCATGGAATTTCCATGACCCGAAGACGACACCAGCGAGGAAACGGAACTAGAGAAACGCGTGTGGCCTTTTCCAGAGAAAAGAGAAACGGCGGGGGAAACGGGCGCTGAAGAAGGGACAGTTAAAGGGGACTGAGGAGGTTGCCGTGAAAGAGAGGAAGAATCTGGTGTATTCGCGTCCGAACTATCGCGCCTCTTCGCGTCCAATAACTGCGAGAGTTTCAACATATCGATCACGAGAGTTGTTTACTCATGCAAGCGCCAGAACAAGAAGTGAAAGAAGTGGAAAGATTTCAGTTAAAATGAAAACAGAGGAGTCATTATTTACCATCTGACGTGGCAATGAAATTTAAGACGATTGGAGGCTAATGTTAGAGGAACAAGTTGCTGGTGGGGAGGGAAGATGGTCAGGAAAAAACAAAAGCACCCAATAAACAGGGAGGGGAAGAAAAGAAGAGAGAAACGTGGAAGCAAAACAGTGGATAAAAGAGGATCAATTGAAAGTTGGCTAGGAAGAGAAGGACAGAAAGAAAGAGAAGAGAAGAGATGAAAAGATTTGATAGCTGGAAGCAAACAAGAGAAATCACGGGATTGGCAGGAATCTGGACTACTTCTTCCCCCACTTCGTTTCTTATTTTATCTACTACCACCACCTACTTTACTTGACTTACTAACGGGTATTTTCACCCTGTCCAGTCTCTTGGATTCTAGAGTTGTTTAGTGTCTTTTAGTGTAGTTCCGTCCTCAATCTTTATTCTCGTCCCGCTGCTCCGCTGCCGGAGCGTTGAACAACTTTTCCTGCAGGCTCTCTTCTCTGTCTTACCTGTCTTACCTTTCCACATTCTGTCAAATGGATACGAATGGAGTGGAAACTGCATTGACACCCGACGTTATTTCTTGCTCCACTTTTTTCTTCTCTTTTTTTTCTTTTCCACCCCATTAGTTCCATGGTTCTAACGTATTTAGATTTCTGGTTCGCCGCTCGTCACCATGGTGTCGGGTGCGGATTTCGGATATCCTCGTGGATTTGGGCCTTAAAAATTCTTGGTATGGGTATGGAACCCATGGAACCCATGGGACTTATGGATTTCGTCGTCTAATTTACCGGGATGTTGGCATCTGTGTGCAGAGTACTTTGCCAACCACATCCTGCAGGTGGATACAAAATACACCCAGAATGGTGTCATTGATACCTCAACTCAGGTCTTGAAGGGACAAGCATTGTACAGTACAGTACAGTACAGTCTTAAAATATGGAGATTCCCTGGAAATTGCAACATGATTGACTTTCCTTGACTGCTTGGATAACAATCCCCCGGTCATGTGACACCACAACTGGGGGAAGTGTTACCGACCTAACTTCCCTAAGCTCTCCCTCCAATTTTGCTCTTGTTATTGTCCCTTGGAACTGCCCCGGACCTAGGTTACCCAATCGCTTCCACCACTGGCTGCAATAACGGATCCCTTTCTCTTTCCGCTCCCTATGAATCTCCCTTTTCTCTTCACAGCGGGCGTGGCTGCTGCTGCTGCTTTCCCTCTCCACCCCGCTTCTCCACAAAGCCCGCTTGGATCAAATATGAGCTCATTCCCCCATCACGGTTTGCAGGATATTGTCAATGCCTCCCCCTTGCTTTCTTTCCACCGAGACATCGTCCAGATCGAGTCAATTACGGGCAATGAACATAATGTTGGAGAATTTATTACCCGTTTCCTCGAGGCTCGCGACTTTACCGTTGTGAAACAAGTCATCCCATCTGCTGCCAACAATGGCAGCAGCAATCGCTTCAATGTCTATGCCTACCCTTCCAATAACCCTAACCCCCAAATTCTCCTCACTAGCCACATTGATACGGTTCCCCCTTTCATACCTTATTCCGTGAGTCGAGTCCATGACTCAGGTTCCGATTCGACCGGTCACGGCACAATCCTTATCTCGGGCCGTGGCTCTGTGGATGCAAAAGGAAGTGTTGCTTCCCAGGTTTTTGCTGCTCTGGAAACTCTTGAGGAAAACCCCAGGTCCTCGATTGGTTTACTTTTCGTAGTCGGTGAGGAGACCGGCGGAGATGGCATGAAGCATTTCTCCGAATCCACTCTGAACACGTCACCGCCAAGTTTTCACACTGTCATTTTCGGTGAACCCACCGAACTGGCTTTGGTGTCGGGCCACAAGGGCATCTTAGGTTTTGAGGTCGTTGCTAAAGGCCAGGCGGCCCATTCCGGATATCCCTGGCTCGGTCGCAGTGCCGTTTCGGCCGTGCTTCCAGCGTTATCACGGGTCGACAGATTGGGCAACATCCCCGACAGCGAAGGTGGCCTGCCTTCCAGCCCTAAGTATGGGAAAACCACCGTCAATATCGGTAAGATCGATGCTGGTGTAGCGACGAACGTCGTCCCGGCTTCTGCCCGTGCGGATGTGGCCGTGCGCCTCGCTCAGGGGACTCCTGACGAAGCCCGTGAATTGATTCGTCAGGCTGTCCGTGATGCTACCGATGACGACAAGGATGTGTGGGCCGATTTTTCTACACATGCAGAGTCCTATCCGCCACAAGACCTGGATTCCGACGTTGATGGTTTTAACGTAACAACAGTAAATTATGGCACTGATGTGCCCAACTTGGAAATCCATGATTCTGAAGATGCAAAGGTCAAACGCTACCTGTATGGCCCGGGTACTATACACGTGGCTCACGGTGAGCACGAGGCCATTACGGCCAAAGACCTTGAGGATGCCGTGAAGGGATATCGGAAGTTGATAGAAGTTGCAGTGGCACGTAATCAAAAGTAAGTTGCATATTACTGTACATACAGTTGACTTAGAATATGCCGTGTATATACGACCGCAATGCTAGATAGATCATATGATTAAGATCGGAAACAATTCATAGGTATGCATTGAATTGAACTGATCAATGAATATATGTTTCAATCCTAATCCCCCTGATATTATATGTTTATGTACCATTGACTTTATACCCCTTGAGTAAGCCTCCCTCTGCAACAGGGATTTCCCAATATCAAAGCAAAGCGACTATATAAACAAATGGATACACTACTCTCCATGAATCACCTCGTACAGGCTTTCCCACTACCCGCAACATCCCAAGGTACACCCAAGACTTCTCTTCCTACGACTTATCAAGGACGCTCTACCCAGGCTTCTCGTAACCCAGCGAAATCCGCTTGCACTCGCACCGGGTCTACTCAGCAAGCACTAAAAAGCGAAAATCACAGCCTTGGGAGGAATGTTTTTCTTGAGCAATCCGGTACATATTGGTATATAGGTAAATACAATAAGATCACACACAGGATAGCATTATGCATATATAGATATTCTCCCCTGAGCGAATATAAATATGTAGCCAATGAAAATAGGTAAAGCAGTTATGAATCTCCTACGGAAGGAGAGCTAGAAGCTGCTTTTCGTGACCAGCCGGTCTTCAAATCGCCACTGGGTTGGAAACGAGGAAAGGGGTGGGCTTCGGTGTTGAACACATTTTCCTCTAGGGAAATAAAATCCCGATCGGAGAACAGGAGATAGAAATACTTGAGGGTCTCGGCCAGCCAGAAACTCTCCATGTTATCTCTCTGAACCGGTGGAAGAACATCTCCGTTTGATAAGGAAGTGAATCCGGTAATCCGATATGAGGAATAATCTCCTGTGTCTTCCTCTGTGGTAGGAGAGTGGGATGACACGCCGTCCTTGTTTGTGCGTTCGACAATGGCAGTGTGTTTGATGAATGACTTGAACATCTCCCAGCCCCAATGGCGGTAGGTTTCATCCTCGGTGATACGGTACATGTAGAAGAGCGATTCTACTGTCTCAGGTCGTTGCAGATTATGTCGGTCTTGTTTATGGATATCAATGTCCTCCCTCCACTTCAGTGATTCGTCGTCTAGAGGGTATAATGGTTTGGAGATGGGTTGCAACTCTTCATGCTCAGACTTCCTGTTACCCTTGTTCATGGTCGAATCAGGATACACATCTTCCATCATGCGAGGCGGATTGTCCAATTTAAAGTAGGTGATTTCAGGCGCGAGACCGGTCTTTGTCGCTAGATATGTCGCCCAACATGTCTTCATTAACTCTTTGGCGAGCAGAATCTCTTCATCATGTCGCTGGCTCCAGTCACTCGACTTCTTGGCCATCGACAAAGGCAATCCCCCGGTTGCACCAAGAGCTATCGTCCCTGGCATGAAACATACCAAATGGTCCATCTTGGGCATGAGCGTCCCCTGAAGCCCATCAGGTCTTTCACCAAGGACTGTCAACTGGGCGCGTTTTGTGTATGTAATGAGGTGTTTTCGAATACCCATCAGTGCCTCGTCCCACAGCTCCTTATACACCGGTTCCTGCTTCGAAGTCTGTAGATACTGCTTAATGAGGTACTCTAGGTAGGCGCGTTAGCAATCTATAATCCATGATAGTGAGAAGCGACATATTGAACACACCATAATACGAATCACCTCTACTTCCCAGGCGAATATATTTGCCCTTGAAATTCCCTGTATCAGGATATATATAGATCGGAAGCAGGCCATCTTCCATCTTCTGGTCATCAACAACACTCATCACATTTTCTACTAGCTGCCAATACTCCGCCTCGCCGGTTAGTTTAGCAAGATACTTGAATTCGAGTTGAACCGTTGTCGCCTCAGCCGTTGATGAAGCCCCATTGTCCGCATGAGATGGTATCCCTACGGATGTGTTAAGGTTAATGCTCGCATAAGGGATGCCCGACTTCGAATCGAATGCACCGAGCAGTCGGTTGGCAAGGTCCGTGGCCTTTTCAATATACAAATCCTCTCCAGGAGAGCCTGCATCGTCGTCACTTATCGGCGCAAGGTCGGGGTAGGTTGTTGAGAGATAATGTGCTGAAAGCAAGCCGCCCAACATGCGGATAGTGGTTTCAAAGGTGCTCACATCATGGTCCTGGTTGTATTGTAATGAATTATAAATCCAATTACGCGCATGTTGAACACGGGAGGTGAGGTTCATTATCATTAATGTGTCAAGCGCGTCAACGATTATCCAGCCCATCCCACCTTCGATCATATGTCTACCAGATTTAGCAATCGGATTATATTCGTCAAATCCTACGGACAAAATCTGTTAGTAAACAAGCTGTTCCAGCTATCGAAGAAGCGTGCGGGCATGCAGCAGCTTACCCCAAGCATATTTCTCATAACCATCCCAGCTGACGATAAACGCATCTCTAACCTTTTCCCGTCTTTCAGTCCAATCAATAGATCTCTGCTGGCTCCATTTCCCATAATTCGAATCCTGGTCCTCCAAGCTCTGCATCCACTTCCAAAGTTCCTCGCCTTTCGCCGAATCAAGCCGAGACCCCTTCCACACTCCAGTGCCTGACCAATAGTACCATAGCACAAGGAGCAAGAACAGGGATAAACTACCATACAGAGCCTTTCTCCGTCGACTCCTAGGACCGGTGCGCCGTGGCGCAAAATATGGTTTGTCTTTGTACATAGGAAGGGCGCGATCGTTATCGAAAAAGCTGCTCAGTTTGTTGGGGATACCGGCGGATCGCGGAAGTCCATATCCAGGGAGCCTGTTGCTGTGGCTATTCCGATTGGCATGCCAATAACTATCCTCGAGGGGCCGCTGCGGCGAGGAAAACGAAGGAGTGTTTTGAGGAAGCTGAAAGGCCATGATGCATATGGCCCCTAGACACACACTAGGTCTTGGAGAGAACTCCTCCAAACACTGACCAAGCAAATATTCCTGAATAGCTTGCTCAATAGGTAAGCGTTGTGTTCGAAGGTAGAGCCAGCAGCTAGCTCATCAGCTCTCAAGGAGTCGCGGCAAATTGCAAAGGAGCAACCGCGGCCGTTACGGCCACTGAGGTGGTCAGGGGATTCAACAGTCGGGAATGTAGGGGTAGTCGGCTTTCCTTGGTAAACATTTGGTTGATAGAATAACACTCGAACCACTGTTATGGTATATATATATTATTAGGCTAGAAGCTAGCTGGTCCACATAAAACTAGGGGATCTTGCGATGTGGCTTGACTTGCGGAGAAATTCTGCGGAGTCGGAAGATTCCTTTTCCCTTTTCTATCTAGTATTATTTGTTTGGAATTCATCTCCAATGAAATAGATGAGAGATTCTAAAATAGTCGTTCATAAAAAAGTATAATCAGGATACGCTACACTATATGAGGTGGTGTTCGCAGTTTACAATTTCTGGTATTCCAGCTTGCCTTCCAGTTTCTTAGCCTCTGCAACCTTTCGAACGGCTTTATTAAAGTCATCTTGGTTGATTCCATCCCGATAATCTTTAATTGCAAATAGACCACTGTATGTCAATGTCAGCAAATGAACAGCTGGGTAGGGCGTGAAGCATGGGTCAACTTACGCTTCCGTGACAACATTGCGAAGATCAGCTCCGTTGAGGCCATCACTCATCTTTACAACACTCTCAAAATCAATCTCACCATCGAGTTGCACAGTGCTGGTATGGATCTTCAGAATTTCCAGGCGACCAACCTCGTTGGGGAGTGGAATCTCGATTTTTCGGTCCAGGCGGCCAGCTCGCAACAAAGCTGGATCCAAAGTATCCGGTCGGTTCGTTGCCATGATGATCTTTGTCTTTCCAAGATAGTCGAATCCATCCAACTGGTTCAGAAGTTCCATCAAGGTTCGTTGGATTTCTCTATCCGCAGAGGTACCCTCTGAAAACCGTCTGCCACCAATCGCGTCGATTTCGTCCATGAAGATAATGCAGGGCTCATGTTCTTTAGCATAACCAAACATTTCTCTAATTAATCGTGCTGATTCACCAATGTATTTATCAACGATAGCAGACGATACGACTGGAAATGGTCAGTGAGGGCCGAATTTTGTCGAGGTACGAAATACATACCCTTCAAAAAGTTGGTTTCAATAGAGCTTGCCACTGCCCTAGCAAGAAGCGTCTTTCCAGTCCCAGGAGGCCCGTAGAGTAATACTCCTTTGGGAGACTTGATCCCAACCCTTTGGAAAAGTTCTGGGTTTTTCAACGGTAATTCAATTACCTCCCGAAGCTCTCTGATTTGATCATTCAAACCACCAATACCTGCAAAGTTGATCTGGCCCGGGTCCTCAAGGGACATGTTGTACACCATTGGGTCGACTTCACGTGGCAACATTCGCATGATAGTGAGAGTTGTCATATCAAGGGCAACACGGGTGCCTTGTCTCAACTTGGACTTGTCGACTTTCGATCGGCAACCAACAACATATCGCGGTCCGGACGATGCCTTTACAATAACTATTGAGAGTCAGCTTTCATTCTACTGTGAAGCTATCATTGTAGTAACGAGGAAGCCAATTATCAGGGAAATGAAAAGGAAACATACACCTCTCTTCATCAAGCTGCTTCAAGACCTCTCCGATGATTTGGCCAACGCTTTGCAACGCCTTAATGTTTTCCTCAGACACATCGAACTCCTTCTGCAAGTCCTTAATGCCCATCCGAAGGTCCTTGAGTTTCGCCTCCCATTCTCGTAGTTCTAGCAAGCTCCTCTTGTAGTCTTCGAGGGCCTGGTCTCTCTCAGGATCACCGGCGCCGTTCATGATTGTCAGAAGCCAGAATGAAACGCAGGTAAATGGAGTTCAAGACACAACAATGAAGCTAAATAACACGTGAGATGATCAATAGGGGCAGGGAGCGATGGTAGTGATTGAGCTATGGGAGGATAGTACGTTAAGACTAGGTAAGGTATCCGCATGAGAAGCTAGGCATCACATGACCAGAATACATAATCCTTGGGTGCCAGCAGAATAAGGCATATATAAAAGACAGTAAGGCATAAAGGTACTAAGGCAACAATTACAATACGGCCCAGCTCATTGCAAGCACCCGATACCTTGCTAAGTACCTTGGTAAAGACGGGTACTGTGTGTACAGTGAACACTGTACAGCACTTCCACCCTTCCAACATCTCCCGTCCTCGTCCGAGGGAATCCGGAAGAAGTCGTAGAATAGATTGGTGTAAGCCCCACCAACCTCTTGGAAATATTCGGATTGACTACGGACTACATATGAGTTAGGAGCTTTTAACCGGTGAGATCATATTTCTATCGTAGTACTGTATCTATACTTCGTCCCTTGCCCCCCTACATACATATAAGCGTATCTAATCCCCCACCATCCCACTTTATTCTCCCTCTCCCTTTCCCTCTCTCTTCCCATCTCCCTCCCAATCATCCAAAGTTCTTAACCTTGTTATTTACTTCATTGAGTATTCTCTTACCTTCCTACTTCCCCATAACACTGTAAGTGCAATTCCATGGCTCAATTTGCATCATTATCAAGTGATATCCGTCTCGCACATCCGGTAATCATTTTCGGATGCCGGTGAATCTTCCATGCCCCCGCCAAATCAAGTTCCAACAACAATAATAAGCCTATACCCTGCCTGTTACCACTCATTTCCATGATTTCCAATTCTTCTCCTCTGCCTTGCAATTGACTGATCAGTCCATTCCCTAGCCAAAATGCCTATCTCTAAGATTCACGCTCGTTCCGTATACGACTCGCGTGGTAACCCTACCGTTGAGGTAGATGTTGTCACCGAAACCGGCCTGCACCGTGCAATCGTTCCCTCCGGTGCTTCTACTGGTCTGGTATCCCCGCAGTAAATCCGTTGGTTGATAGTACTGACCTGGAAGTGTAGGCCAGCATGAGGCTCATGAGCTCCGTGATGGAGACAAGTCCAAATGGCTTGGAAAGGGTAAGTAACAACTACTGGGAATAACTCAATTGCTTTTGGTGATGCATCGGCTTACCAAAATTTTTCGAAAAGGTGTCCTGAAGGCCGTCAAGAATGTCAACGAGACCATTGGACCCGCCCTGATCAAGGAGGGCATTGATGTCAAGGACCAGCCCAAAGTTGATGAGTTCCTCAACAAGCTGGATGGAACTGCCAACAAGGCCAACCTCGGTGCCAATGCTATCCTTGGTGTGAGCTTGGCAATTGCCAAAGCTGGAGCTGCTGAGAAAGGTGTCCCTCTCTACGCCCACATTTCCGACCTCGCCGGTACCAAGAAGCCTTACGTGTTGCCTGTCCCATTCCAAAATGTCCTGAACGGTGGCTCCCATGCGGGCGGTCGTTTGGCCTTCCAGGAGTTCATGATTGTCCCAGCGTATGTGTCCAATTTTTGATACGCACAAACAGAAGGCTGACAGATAACAAGTGCTGCCCCTTCATTCTCCGAAGGTCTCCGCCAGGGTGCTGAGGTTTACCACAAGCTTAAGGCCCTGGCTAAGAAGAAGTATGGCCAGTCTGCAGGCAACGTTGGCGATGAGGGCGGTGTTGCTCCTGACATCCAGACTGCCGAAGAGGCTCTTGAATTGATCGCCGGCGCTATCGAGGAGGCTGGATACACCGGCAAGGTTAAAATCGCATTGGACGTTGCTTCCAGCGAGTTTTATAAGCCCGAAGCCAAGAAGTACGACCTGGACTTCAAGAACCCCAACAGCGACCCATCCAAGTGGCTCACCTACGAGCAACTGGCCGATCTGTATAAGCAGCTGGCCAGCAAGTATCCCATCGTCAGCATTGAGGATCCTTTCGCGGAAGATGACTGGGAGGCTTGGAGCTACTTCTTCAAGACTTCTGACTTCCAGATTGTTGGGTAGGTGATATGTTGCACACATGGAGGAACAAAACTAACAGAATTAATTAGTGATGACCTTACTGTGACCAACCCTCTGCGCATTAAGAAGGCTATTGAGCTGAAGTCCTGCAACGCTCTTCTGCTCAAGGTCAACCAGATCGGTAGCCTCACAGAATCGATCCAGGCTGCTAAGGACTCCTATGCTGGTAGCTGGGGAGTCATGGTCTCGCACCGCTCTGGTGAGACCGAGGATGTCACCATCGCCGATATTGCTGTCGGTCTCCGTTCTGGACAGATCAAGACTGGGGCTCCTGCCCGTTCTGAGCGTCTGGCCAAGTTGAACCAGATCCTACGTATCGAGGAAGAGCTTGGTTCCAACGCCGTGTATGCTGGCGAGAAATTCCGAAATGCTGTCAACCTCTAAAATCCAGCTATAAAATAATTTAGGAAAGTATTGGAACTGGTGTGGTGCATCATCCTAGGAAGACAATTGGACCCAGCCACTACTGGGTAACTGTCCTCCGTAGGATAGATGGGTTTTCTCTCAGGAGTTATGATCACGGCATTGATAGGTGATGATATAAGCTAAGATGTAGCACATAATGAAAAATGATCATTATCTTATGAGGTTGGCTAAATCAGTAGCTATGTATCTAGTATCTACCGTAGGTACAGTAGTTACTCATTGCCTGGGAAGGGAAGTAAACCACAGTGTCACATGATTCTATTAAGTAATTATATGCTGTATGGTTATATTACAGTACAGTATCATACAATGTAATAAACCCCAACTGGGCACGTGATTTCACGTGCCCATAACAGCCCCGCTATTGTTCTTCTCGGTTGCTGAATATGTGGTGATACTTCAATAGGTAGATACCTACTATTCTTTTCATTCCCTCTACTGCAAAGTACAGCCACTTACCCTCTTTTAGGGTCACTTATTTCAAGACGCAAGCAGTATATAGCCCTCTTCTTCTTACTTTAACCACTGTCATCAATCATGCCGCCTTCAAAGTGGGGTATGGCTTTTCTCTATGATTTTCTTTTCTTTTTTTTTTTTTTTCCATGCTTTACCCTGTTACCCTCTACATTTTGACCTAAATACCCTCAATGGATGCTGACTCTGAATTCTTTATTTTTAGATGAGGAAGAAGAAAGTCCTCCGCCTCCTGCGGTTACCCAGCGTCGCAGATTCGATGATGAGGAAGAAGACGAGGTGAGACCTTTTAAAGCCACCCTTATCCCCAACGAAAGTACTAAACAGATTTTTTTATATACTTTAGGTCCTTGACTCCTGGGATGCGGCTGAGGATTCCGATGTAGAGAGGGAAAAGGCAGCCAAGGCGGCCGAGGCCAAGGCGAAGGCAGAGGCAGAGGCTGCGGCGAAAAAGAAGAGCAAAGCGCAGCGGATAGAGGAGCACAAACATACGCGGCGGCAGCAGAAAGCCGCGGAAGAGGAAGCAGATGATGAGAGCGATGAGGACGAAGCCGAGCGGAGAGCTCGTTTGCGCCGTACCGAGAAGGAGTCCGATCTCAAGCACGCTGAGGACCTTTTCAGCGACATCGACTTGAATAAGAAGCGCAGTGGTCCCAAGGCTGTCGTTGTTACTGACTCGGCCGATCCTACCAATGCCGTTGATCTCTCCGCCATGTCGCTCTTCAAGCCCACCTCCAAGGATCAGTTCACCAGGCTGACCACCACTATTATGCCGCTACTTACGGCACATACGAAGAAGCCCCATTATACTATGTGGGCGCAAGACTTTACGAAGCAGCTCGTCAAAGACCTTCCTAGCGGCGAGATCAAGAAAATCGCCAGTGCTCTGACTACAATGAGCAACGAGAAGATGAAGCAGGAGCGTGAGGCCGATAAGGGCTCGAAGAAGAGCAAGGCCGCCAAGACGAAGGTTTCTCTGAATACCTCCAGGGATAACAAGATTGAGACCTCAAATTATGATGATGATGATGATGGGCTGGGTGATGATGATTTCATGTGATTTACACGTCTATCTCCCATTGTTTTGAGAATACCTACTTGCATGCATTTAGAGCAGTTTGTCTTCTGTTTTCATATCTATACGGCTACCCCGAATAGATAGTGTTCCCCCCTTCATTTCCTGTATCCCATTTTTTGCATTCCTATTCAATAGATTTGTACGGTTGATTGTAACCCCGCTCAGTTGTATCGCTGCTTCTGTGTGGGATACCTGTACTGCATTACTGACTTAAGCCTAGATTTTGAGTTATAATCATAGGAGTGAGCAGGTATATAAGCTGACATGTTTGACAATGGGTGGGCTCAAGTTGACCAGTTGAAGAAATAAATCTAGCACCTACTGCGCTGGTCAAAGATATGGTGCCAGTTGAGTAAAGAGTGGTCGGACAAGGTAGAGGGACTGGACAGGCTAAGAATCAAAAGCGAAGGAAACTGATTAAAGGTAAAACTCTGTAACAGAGTTCATCAACAGCTGCCAGTGGATACAAATCCTTTGGGAGAACAGGGTAGATTGGAAAATTTTTTGGTTAGAACTACTTTAGGATTTCCGAATTTGGAACAATAGGGACTATTAAAAATCACGCAAACGAAATAACCGATTGTATCTTGCATGCTGGGAGGGTGGGAATAGAGAGAATAAAAGAGAGATACATTCCACTCAACCCCTTTCCTTCGATCTCCAAAGATTAAACTCCGCCGGCCAACCCACACGAACCCGAACAAGTGGAAGACAGGGGCCGGTCCAAACCAATGACGCAGCTAAAACAGACTTTCATAAGCGCTTCCATGATGAATCCGGTCCGGATATATCAATCAGAAAGTCCTCCTAGGACTCGGCAGCGGGCTCGGGCTTGGACTCTTCACCCTTTTCCTCCGGTGCTGGCGCCGATTCCTCCTCAGGCTTCTCCTCCTTAGGGGCAGAAGCACCCTCAGGCTCATTGCCATCCGAAGAGGTCCAGAGAGTCAGGTTGTCACGGAGGAGCTGCATGATAAGGGTGCTATCGCGGTAGCTCTCCTCGGAGAGGGAGTCAAGCTCGGCAATAGCATCGTCAAAAGCCTGCTTGGCCAGGTGGCACGCACGATCGGGCGAGTTCAAGATCTCATAGTAGAAGACAGAGAAGTTGAGGGCCAGGCCAAGGCGGATGGGGTGAGTAGGTGTAAGGTCAGTCTGGGCAACATCGGTAGCGTTCTAAAATGATCTTGTGGTCAGCAACAGATAAATTTCTTTTTCGTTGAGACAACAGAAAGACGAGGAGGGCAGTATTTTGCGTTTTTACAGGCCTCAACTATGAACGTACCTTGTAAGCCTCATGGGCAGCAGTAGCAGCAACCTTGCGCTTGTTTCCAGAGGCAAACTCAGCGAGGTAGCGGTGGTAATCACCCTTCCTGTAGGCATTTCGTTGGCAAAGTGATAACAAAGTAGGGGAAATAAGCGAAATAGCCGGGTGTGCCTACATCTTGTAGTAAAAGACCTTAGACTCGCCAGTCTCGGCCTTGGGGATGAGAGACTGGTCAAGAACGTCCAGCACATCCTGGCAGACCTTCTCCAACTCATTTTCAATCTTCTGACGGTAATCATGGATGATTGTGACGTGCTGTTCAGAGCCCTTTGATTCCTCCTTCTGTTCGATGGAGGAGATAATACGCCAGGAGGCACGGCGAGTACCAACCACGTTCTTATACGCGACAGAGAGGAGATTACGTTCATCAACAGTCAGTTCGCCACCGATCTAATAGAAAGTAGCAGTTAGGGGATGGATCAGAATTGGAGGAGGCATGGTAAATAGCCAGTTTCATACGTTGGCAACTTCCTAAGCGATAGTTAGCGGTTATGCCTAACCACAATTAATATGGGTTGACAACTGACCTTCATATACGTGACCATCTCTTTTTGAAAGATATCAAGTCAGCATGGTAGATGCAACAATCATACTCAGGAAGCCTTACCATCGTAGCGCTCAGCCTGCTCACAGAGCCTTGCGAGGAAGGTCTTGCTAAGGCGGAGTTAATATCATTGAATTCTCAGAGCAAATGAAAATATATAAAAGGTTACCTTTCGCGCTATAATTGATAAGACTTCAGTCAGTAATTTGAATTTAGTGGGGAGAGAATTAGGATAATTGGAAAGAGCTGGGGAGTACACAGAGTGGGTGGCTTCACGGCAACGGGTGGGTGGGTGACGGGGAAGAACATTAACAACAATAGAGGGGTTGAAGATAGAACCTACCTCAGAAGTCATAGTGAATGGAACGGAGGAAGATTAGGAGATGAAAAATTAAGGGGGAACAAGAGAATATAGTAGAGGTAGAAGCAAAGGGTGAGAAAGAAAAGAGAAGCGAGACCAAAACGATTAGAGGGAAAGGAAACAGTTGATATTTTGGAAGGAAAGATAGAGAGAGGAGGGAGAAGGAGAAGGAAGGAAGAAACGCGGGAGGGAAAGACCGTCAGTCAGTCAGTCACCCAGAGCGAAAGAGAGAGAGAGGCTTAGCGAGTAAAACGGGTTTGTTTGTTTTGTTTGTCTCTGGGGGAAGGTACCTTAGCCACTTAGTCAGTATTGAGTCAGCGACACATGATCCCTTCAGCCCTGTGGCTCCTCTTATCCCAAAAAAGGAAAAAGGAAGCCACCTTCCGGGAACCTTAGGATAGTCAAAAAGAACACGTTGTGGATAATCTGGTCTCGTCTCCTCTTCTTCTTCTCCTCCCTTACTTCCTATTTATCCACTCTTTTCTTCTTTTACCTAACCTACCTCTTTTTTTTTATTTTTCTTTTCTCCTCTTTTGCCCGCCTTCCCAGCCACTCGGCCTTCCATGTATCTTTAAGGAAGTACTGTACCTTCTTCCCTCTTCAACTCTCCACCAACTCTCTTCCCTCTCTCCCCGACTACCTTACTCTTCGTTTCCAATAATGGAGAATTCTTATCTGCACTCTCCAGAAGATGTGCTAAAGTATTTTGGCGCTTCGGAGCTATCTGGTTTGTCCGAAGACCAAGTCCTGAAGGCTAGGCAGAAATATGGTCCAAATGGTGCGTTACCTACTAATCTACTCACCCATCCGAAAGTCTTTTTTTTTCCTTTTCCTTTCTGCGACTGTTTGATCATTATGGGCATGGCTAATACCATTCTTTTATTCCCACAGCCCTGCCCGAAGACCCTCCTACCCCTCTCTGGAAACTAGTCTTGGAACAATTCAAAGATCAGTTGGTAATTATCCTCCTGGCGTCCGCGGCTGTGTCCTTTGTACTGGCTCTATTCGAGGAAGGGGATGATTGGACTGCCTTCGTGGATCCTGTTGTGGTACGTCTCCTATGATTATGTCCTTCTGCTTAACTTCGGGAGCTTTTCTAATCCTTCTGCAACAATTAGATTCTAACTATTTTGATCCTCAATGCCATTGTTGGTGTAACACAAGAGAGTAGCGCTGAAAAGGCCATTGCTGCTCTTCAAGAATATTCGGCGAATGAAGCAAAGTTGTTCGAGACGGCGCTAATCAGCGGGTTAAGGCCGAAGATTTGGTTCCGGGTGATGTGGTTCATGTCGCTGTTGGCGATTGCGTCCCGGCTGATTGTAGGTTGCTCTCCATCCACAGCAACAGTTTCCGTGTGGACCAAGCTATCTTGACCGGTGAGAGCGAGAGTGTCCCCAAAGATACTCGTATCGTCAAGGATAGCCATGCTGTCAAGCAGGATCAGGTGAACATGCTCTTCTCCGGAACGACTGTGGTCAATGGCCATGCCAATGCAATTGTCACCTTAACAGGTGCTTCGACTGCTATTGGAGACATTCATGAAAGCATTACTTCCCAAATTTCAGAACCGACCCCGCTTAAGCAGAAGCTAAATGATTTCGGTGACATGTTGGCTAAGGTTATTACGGTAATCTGTATTCTGGTCTGGGTCATCAACATTGAACACTTTAATGACCCTTCCCATGGTGGCTGGACAAAGGGTGCCATTTACTATCTCAAAATTGCCGTCTCCTTGGGTGTGGCTGCTATTCCTGAAGGTCTGGCAGTGGTGATTACAACCTGCCTGGCTCTTGGTACTCGAAAGATGGCCCAAAAGAATGCAGTTGTTCGATCCCTCCCGTCGGTTGAGACACTAGGTAGCTGTAGTGTCATTTGTTCTGACAAAACTGGTACCTTGACTACGAATCAGATGAGTGTGGAGAAAATTGTCTACTTGGACAGAGCGGGTGAAACGCTCGAAGAGATTGATGTTGAGGGAACGACTTTTGCACCAGAAGGTAGACTTTTCCGTGATGGCAAGCCGCTGGAAAACCTCGCTGTTTCATCATCGACAATCCGACAGATGACTGAAGTCATGGCTCTCTGTAACGACGCCACCTTGTCTTATGATGCAAAAAGCCGGGCTTTTTCTAGCATTGGTGAACCTACTGAAGGAGCACTACGAGCCCTAGTCGAAAAGATTGGAACGGACGACGCCGCCGCGAACAATAAGTTACTCCGCCTTCCCGCATCCAAGAGGCTTCATGCGGCTAGCGCGCACTACGAATCTCGCCTGCCATTGAAGGCAACCTATGAATTCTCTCGTGATCGAAAGAGCATGTCTGTACTGGTTGGCGGAGAAAAGGAACAGAAACTTTTGGTCAAGGGAGCGCCTGAATCGATCCTTGAGCGTTGCTCTCATGTTTTACTGGGACCAAATGGATCCCGAGTTCCTTTTACAAAGAATCATCTGGATCTACTGTCGACAGAGGTTATTGAATATGGAAACCGAGGTCTTCGGGTGATGGCTTTGGCTAGTGTCAATAATGTAGGGGCTAACCCACTACTACACAGTGCAAGAAGCACCGAAGAATACGCACAGCTGGAACAAGACATGACTCTTATTGGTCTTGTTGGGATGCTTGATCCCCCGCGTCTAGAAGTTTCTGATTCGATCAAGAAGTGCCGGGAAGCTGGAATTCGGGTTATTGTTATCACTGGCGACAGTCAAAATACCGCGGAGTCGATTTGCCGCCAGATTGGTGTTTTTGGAGAGAACGAAAATCTCGAAGGAAAGAGCTATACGGGCCGAGAGTTTGATAATCTCTCGGAGAGCGAGAAGGTTCAGGCCGCCAAAACAGCAGCTTTGTTTTCGCGCACCGAACCGGGTCACAAGTCCAAGCTGGTCGACCTCCTTCAATCGCTTGGCGAAGTGGTTGCCATGACTGGTGACGGCGTCAATGATGCGCCAGCCTTGAAGAAATCTGACATCGGTGTGGCCATGGGAACCGGCACTGACGTGTCGAAGCTTGCCGCTGATATGGTCCTGGCGGATGATAATTTTGCTACCATCACTGTCGCCGTTGAGGAGGGAAGGTCTATCTACAGTAACACCCAGCAATTCATTAGGTACCTCATCTCATCCAACATTGGAGAGGTTGTGTCTATTTTCTTAACGGCGGCGTTGGGCATGCCAGAAGCGCTGGTCCCAGTGCAATTGTTATGGGTCAACCTTGTCACAGACGGCTTGCCTGCAACCGCCTTGTCTTTCAACCCTTGTGACCATGACGTGATGAGGCGCCCCCCACGGAAGCGCGATGAACCTCTTGTTGGCGGCTGGCTATTGTTCCGGTACATGGTCATCGGTACCTATGTTGGCGCTGCCACTGTCTTTGGCTATGCTTGGTGGTTCATTTACAACCCAGAAGGTCCCCAAATTTCCTTCTGGCAGTTGGTATGTAATCCATAGGAGAGGAAGATAAAACAGATATAGCTACGGTTTGAGAACATTACCGCTAACGCTCTTACAGTCTCACTTCCACAAATGTTCCGCGCAATTTCCCGAAATTGGCTGCGAGATGTTTTTCAACGACATGGCCAAATCAGCATCGACCGTTTCGCTCTCAATTTTAGTAGTGATTGAGATGCTGAATGCAATGAACGCCCTTTCCTCTAGCGAATCTCTCCTCACTTTTGGGCTGTGGAATAACATGATGCTTGTTTATGCGATTATACTCTCGATGGCACTTCACTTTGCCATTTTGTACATTCCATTCCTTCAGGAATTGTTTTCTATTCTGCCTCTCGACTGGGTGGAGTGGAAGGCAGTACTAGCGATCAGTGCCCCTGTTGTGTAAGTTGTGGACACATGAAGTGAACATTCTTTGGCGTTGGATATTGTGCTAACTTCTCTTGAAAACAAAATAGGGTGATTGACGAGGTCCTTAAGTTTGTGGAACGCCGATTCTACACTGTATCGGTTAACGCAATAGAACAGAACGGTTCGGTGTCGAAGCCCAAAAGGGCATAGACATTGAGAGTGGCTGAAGAATAGATAGATACACGATACCTAGATTTCTATATAGAATTCAGGGAAAGACAGATTTTGATGACTAGGGCACAAAGTATTCCTTTGATTTATCAAAACTTATATATCCTGAGTATCTTCTGTAATGAGCCAAGCTTCGTCATAAAACACTTCCATAATTTAGAGGAGCCCATTGCTGAGGACAACGAAGGCGAAAAGAAGAAAAAGAGTCAATTGGTGATAGGGGTAGTGACATTGGCCTACAGTATATAGGCCATGTGTAGATCGTATAACTCGTGTTCAAGAAACAGCTAAGACCGAAAGAAGTATATCATCTTTTGATCCCAGCTGTTTTCTCTATGGATGGAACGAGCACATTGAAAAAGAATCCACCACTGGGAAGCATGCAAGTTCAAGAGGAAGCATAGAATAATATCAGGTACAATACATGAAGACAAAGCCAGTAGTAAAATAAAAAAAGCTATGTATTATATACATGCAGCGACGGAGCCAAACCAGAAATACGTGTATCAAGCAGATGCCAAAGACTTTTGGCGGATATCACCCAGATGCCCGAATGAGGAACCAGTCCTCAGGCATATTCTTCTAGTATAAATAAAAAACGAAGATGATAAACACTGGCTAACTTCATAGAGCCACCGCGGAAGCTGGGTTGCATCATGATTGATAAAACAGAAAGAGGGAATAACTCCAAATGGAATGCATTAATAAAGTACACAGAAAAAGGAAATTCATCATAAGAGAGTGTGGACTTTATATGGTGATATAATGAACAAGGAGATGAAAAATGAGTGCGTTGAGAAACTGATCGTGACATAATGCCAGAGACGCAAATAACAAAGGGCAATATAAATAAATAAACGAGGATGGGGTATATAAATGCAAAGGCAAGCGATTAGCTAGCCATGGTAAGGTACTTTTTAGCTCCTGCTATTTCCAAAACTGGGTCCCGGAGGCACCAAAGTCACTTGGTGGACCTCGTAGATTTCGGCGAAGTATTATATATTTCGCTTTGGTCGCCAGGCTCAGCCGAGCCCGAACCTTCTGCACCAGCTCGTGACGTTCGCAGCGAAGAAGAGCGTGGAGGGCGAATCGGGCTGGTATCGAGATCAGGAGGCGGCTCGAGCGCAGGTTTATAACTTTGTGTACTCTGATCCGCATTATCAACCATAGCATCACAAGCTGGATTGGTTATTTCAACGGGTAAGACCTGACTATCCTCGGTATTCGCATGATCCCCTTGACCGCTAAATGTATCAACTTCCTCAACCGCCTCATCTTCCGTGTCCTCCTCTTCGATGATCTGGCTATTCCGCGTGGTCGGTTCTTCGGGAACGGCTTCCTCATTCATAGCCTCACCTTTTGGAAATTCAAGACCAGCCATACCACCGGACGCCATGAGGTTGGCCGTATGCATCATAGGCCCTTTGAAGGCGGACCTCTTGCGCCGAGCAAAAACCAAACTCGATGATGGTGAGCAAATCAGTGGCGCTGGGACTCCCTCATCGAACGCCGACCGAATTCTTTCATTGGCATCATTTGCATCATATGGTCGAGGATTAGTGCCTCGTACCAAGCGTACATTGCTAGGAAAGCGGGCAGAAGCACTGGGCGTAGTGGGTAAGACTTTGACTGAAGAATGAGGAGATTTCGAAACACGGGCAGTCGGAGTAGAAACAGTGTCAGCACTGTTGGAAGACACAGATGATGCTTTCGAATGCGTATGCGTGTGATGAATGCTTCGAATGGACGAGACTGAGGATGACGTGGACTTGCGGCCACGTAAACCGACTGAGGAACGCCGATAGGAACCTCTCGGTGTCATTGGAGACGGGGACAGCGAATTTCGCTTTACTTGGCTTGTGTTCAAAGACCTAGGTTGACGTGGAAACGAATGCCGGTGATTGGGATACGAAGCGCTACTCGCAGCAAGGCTGCTAGCGTTGGAAGCCCGCTTTATTCGAGATGGAGTTTCTAGCTCCCCTGTCTGGGTTCCTGCAGACGCTGGCGTGGATCGCTTCCTAGGCTCCTGCCCTTTGGCAGGACTCAACCTGTCGGGCAAGAACTTGCGGTGCGTTCCTGCAGCATGTTTTCCATGAGGAGACTTGGCCCTCTTAGCGGACTCTACAAACCAATGTTTCAAGGACGCAAGTTGACTAAGTATCGGATATTGATGGCGGCGACCAGTGCGGCGACGGAAGATACCACGCTGGTGCTGCATCAGTTCCGGCTGAGATGCACTAACATGTAGCATACTTGGTCGGGAACGTCCCTGGTCCTTTGGTGGCGGTATGGGCCGGGGCCGGGTAGAACTAGCGGAGCGAATGGACACCTTATCTACAGGCGGCGATGTGGCAGTGTCAGGGAACTGCATAGGGCCTGGTTCTGGGAGCAAGGGCAATTCAGGGATGGCGAGTTGTGCTAGATGAGAGACGAGAGTTGTCAGCTACAGTTGAATGGGTCGCTTATGGAGTCCAACTTACAAGGTAAGCTCCGCCTGTCCCTTCTTCCACGATCCTGTAGAGGAGTGCCCGAAGCTGTGTGGCCTTCCTCATCAACTTCTACTAATGCAGCTGATATTTTCTCTAGTCGACTGCTGGCAGCGCTGAGGCGGCGCAGGTTCTTTGTCTCAGCCTCCCGCTCTCGGCGTTTTCGTTCCCTCTTCTGCTCCTTCCGCTGCTCTTTTTCGATCAACAGTGCCCACCACCCTGCAAGGGGATCACACCGTTGGGCAAGGACGCTCTCAATCACCTCATCAATGTTGACTCCTGCACTCTTCATCCGTTGTAAAGACGTCTTTTCCAATGGTGTCGAAAAGGCTGACGGTCGAGGAATCTTCAAGATGGCAAGCTGTTCGGGGGCATGCTCAGCGAGGAACGGATGTGCCAGAATCTCCTCCAAGCTAGGTCGGAGAAGCGGCCGCTTCGAGAGAAGCAGTTGGATCAGAGCCTTGGCATCATCGGCAAATTTATCGTTGAAGACCGGCTCCTCAGATAAGATCCTGGTCTTGGTGACCTGATCATCATCCTCATCAAATGGTAATTGGCCAGCAAGGAGCGCATAGAGAATAATACCCAGGCTCCAAACATCCACTTTCTCCCCAGCATACTTCTCACCCTTCAGCATCTCAGGCGCGCTGTAGCAGATAGTGCCGCAGAAGGTCTGTAGGTAACTGGCCTTGCCCTCGTACTCTCGAGTGAACCCAAAGTCGCATAGCTTGACGTTCTCCTGCTTATCGAGTAAAATATTCTCTAACTTAAGGTCGCGATGAACACAGGATTTACTGTGAACATACGCAACAGCCCCCACCAGCTGGGTGAATATCTTCTTGACTTTGTCGGCAGGGAGGGGCCCATGGCGGAGGAGATAATTATATAGTTCATCGCCTAGGCAAGTTGGTCAGCATCAGGTCAAATTCCGGAGTGACAAACAGTCGGTACCTGGACAATATTCCAAAACTAGCCAAACCAGGTTCTCGGTTACAATAATTTCATACAGCCGCGCAATGTGGGGGTGGAGAAACTGGCGGTGGTGATGAATCTCTCGAGCCAAGTTGGTGTCTTCTTTGCTCGACGACTTCAACACGACCTATCCGCAATGTAGGTCAGCTTCATCCACACTACCACATGAATTTCAACAAGCTGTCTTTCGCACCTTGGAGCCATTAGTGAGCTTGTGCGAGGCAAGATAAACCTTGCCAAAGGAACCCTTTCCAATTAACCTCCCAATAGTATAGTTCCCTACGCTTCGGAGATCCTTTGCCGAGAACTCTCTGAGAAAGAGATATTGTTAACCACCACGCAATACTCGACCGGTTGTAGACTGTGAAATAGCTTACTCTAGTAACTCATTATAGGAGTTGGCGAGCTGTTAGACAACGGTCAGTCGAACCATCATTCAATATTCACTTGCAAACGTGAGTAAATCGCCAGACGTGGGCCATGGCTAAGATTTAAAATCTGAATTTTTGGGGGGGAAATATAATGCACAATCCGATGAGAGCGATCTAGGGGAAAGCGACGGACCTTTTCCTTTTGTTTTTGGGATTGAACCTCAGCCCTCGTCCTGGGAGGCGGCATGTGTTTCGAAATAACTCCCGCCCGTACTCAACTATTCCACAGTGTTATAATATGCGCGCAACTGAATCTTGCTGTGCGAGAAGACTAGAAGGTCGATGAACCACCAGGGTTGCCATGCAAAGGGGAGACGGAAATGAGACGGAGATTATATAACGGTGGCGGAAAGAGAGAAGTTGAAGCAATACGATCGAGCGAAGAAATCGAGATTTGCATATAGGTGAGTATATCGAGTAGGATTTTCTTTCTTTTTTAGAAAAAAGAACTTGTCAAATGCAAGGAGTCGTTGTGGTGGTATGAGCTTGGTGACGCAGTCATGTATGGGGGCAGTAAAAAAGGAGCAGTCGATAACTGCAAACATAGAATCGGGGTTAAAGCGTCAAAGCAAGTTAAGAGATACGGTACTCAGATCAAAAAAGAAAAAAAGAAAAGGAGACGCGAAACAAAGAAAAGAGTAGTTGGAATCATGCAATGAAGGAAAAAGAAGTACTATGTAAGGAGTGAATTGGAAGAGAAAAAAGCCGTCCTAGTTGAAATTCATTGGAATTCCGCGTTTCAAGTTTTCTTACTGATTGACAGCTTTTGACATATTTCTTGGCCCATCTTAAAAATAATCTTCCCATATATTCAAAACTCATGAAAGTAAGTATTTTCTAGTATTTTGGTCTAATTCATAAAGTGAAAATATATACATTACTTCAATGGATAGAGCTCCTAGTATCTATCATTCAACAGCCACGCGGAGAATGACCGGCCCAAATATCATGTCCGTATCTGCTGTTTTTCTTATTGCTAACTCTCTAAGCTGGAACTATCACCTTGCCACCAAGGGACAGTTTTGAGATGCTCGACTGTACGTTCACTCGCACATAGAGCCGGATCTACACACTCAAGTCCTGCCTCACCCTGGAGGGCGAGAGCCACCATCCCAAAATACGAGTGTAAGAGGTCTGCATGCGGCTGTTAGTAGCGATTCATGATAGAAATTCAACTGACCATACCCGGTGGTTCTCCAACACCTTTACCAAACCCTCCGATTATATGTTGTGTCTTCTCGAGAAGGTACCGTTGGTTACGACATGCATCCACCAATGATAATCTATCCATCATCTTTTCTCCATGTCAGCGCATGGGATAAAAGGGCTGGGAATAGTGCTCACAGCAAGCGTGCCTGTATTCCAAAACGAATAGCAGGTATCGGCGGTCTTATTACACCGCCCATTGAAGCCGGCCCATCGTAAGGCTGGCTCTTCTGGCTGCTTGGTCTCGGGCAACTGAAGGATCCTATCCTCCAGGCAGATCTCTTTGGCATTTTGTACGCTTTGGTCAATTTTATGATTATCACCATCCTCTTCAGTCTCTTCGCCAAGTTCGGAAGTTTGCCTAGAAACGAGCCATTTAACCAAGGATTCGAATTCTGTAGAACCTGGTGCCAAAAGCTTTCCCGGTTTGGTATCTTTCGAAAGTCGGCCCAGAAAAGTGAGGGCACCGATGCCCGCATACGTTAGACCTGCTGTTGGTAAGGGTGAGCAATGGAGGCTTATTATGGGTCAGATAGAACATCCTTAGACATACAGTGAGATTCACAGAATGGTGCTTCAGACATCCCGCCATCGTATGACTTCACACCAATTTCGGTCAGCATATGAAGGAAGAGGAGCATGAAACCAGAGTAAAGTGCATACTTGGCAATCTTCGATAAATGCCACCAATTTATCCACATCTATATCACTGACACCCAGAATATCAGCGTTTCCATCGTTCCCTCGCAATAGATACCGCGTGCCCGCAGCACAACAGCAGAATCTCAAGTCACGGCCACCTTCAATTTTCCCATCTGGACCGAGAACTTCACCAAAACTCCCATCTTCTCGCTGCATCCTTGGAAGCCATTGTAAACACTCACGCCGCTTCAACCTTGACAAGTCATCGCCCAGGATGAGCAGTATTACAATGGCAAAGAAAGTAGAAGGCACATTGGCAGGATCCCATGCTTCGTTCTTCGAATTTCGTCTTTCCAGGCCAAAGTCCGTCCCCGTGAATCCACGGAATCCTCCTGATGGCACTTGACAGTGATAAACCCATTCGATATATCCTTTCCTTTCCTCCGGGGTGGTTTTGGTCTGTAGAACACCCAATATGTCTAACCCGGCGACGGTGAAAAAGGCAAGTAGCATGCGATTGGAATCATTTGGGGTGTAAAGATCCGGTAAAAATGTCTTTAGACATCGTAGGAAATATTTGATATGACGTTCTTTGTGGAAAATGGCATCATCGGCCATTTTGGCAAGGGTTCCAGAAAGAATAGAAATGAGATGCGGTCCTGATAATGAGTTAATTATGCATGCATACAGGCTAGGTAGGTTAGAGGTAGTTAAGAAGAAGCAACATATAACTGTCACATCCTCAGTACTGGAGGTTAGGCATTCTGGAGGGACACAGATGAGACTCTTAGGTAGTAAGTAGGCTAAGCAGCAACAGAGCAGAACAGAACATCTCCAAGTGGGCTGTCAGAGTTAATTCTTAACTCCATTGGCAATTGGTTTGGGTTTCCCCACCAGCTAAGCTACCTAAGGAATGTAGCTACTTACCCACTGTAGTCTAGCTTCGAGGAATTTATATTTTACCTTCAACCACAGGACCTAAGTACCTACTTTCTACTGTCCCTCTTATAGAAGAAAGTCCATCTTATTTTCCTTCTTTCGAAAATTAAAATGAGTATTTTATCGTCCAAGACTCTCATCAAGGCACATGCCCTATTCTTGTTTATTCTTGCCGTGTACCTGACCAAATCACCGGAAGCCATAACAGACTCAGATGTAGTGTTTATGCTAGGGGAGGCATTGCAGATTGTAAGGTGACCTACAAGAGCCATCTCCAGGTTTTTCCCCTCTTCCCTGCCTTACCATACTATGATTTCATACTTCCTATAACCAGGCTTCTAACTCTTCGTGACTGTCCAACCCAAACTGACAAGTTACCACAAAAGGATGTGTCTCCGACGTTCTCACGCCCTCAATCCCCCTTCGCCATATGTGGCATCCTCCTGGTGGCCGATGCGCTCGTTGACCTTATCATTGTCACCAAGGTTCCCCATATGAATGAGATTCTCGCCACCGCCGACGCTGCACGGCACCGACCGTCCAACTATGGAATAAGAGACGCAGACGCTCCTCGGATGAATCCGTTTATGGTGCGCCTAGCTGGCTTGTACTCGGATATTTGGATGCTTATCTCTGCGTCGCGCTTCTGTCTCTTTTTCGCCGTGTCGTTCTTTATCTACCAAAGCAAGCCTGGAGCATGGGGCGTGAACCCGACAGCGAGTTTTGGAGGGGAGGTTATTTCAGGTCTAGATCAGTTGAAAAATAGGGTGGTGTTTACTTATGGGTTTATGGAGATGATGTTTTGGCTTTGGGTAAGTCCCGTCTAAATCAATGCTGGCATAGCAATTGGCTAATCGATTCTCGGAGAAAGATTTTTGTTGCGCTCCGGGACGAGCGACAACAAGTGACAGTTCGCACTGTAGAAGCACAATGAGAACATGAACTATTTAGGCTGGTTCACATGCTCGAAGCGACTAGTGTAGGGGTAACACACTGAAAACTATAATACTTGAACCCCGAACTTCAGCAGCTACATACTTGCCTGTTCAGTGGGACAGTACCATTGATTTGACTTTGAACTTGAAAGCTAAATATATTGACATGGACAAATTAGGGGAGCCCATTTCAGCCTGGAACCAGTAAATGAAACATAATACAGAGACGCAACGGTAATTGGTATTATGAATCGAAATGCTCGTGGTTTATTAAAGGCGCATGTCACTGGTATTGCCTTCATTTGGTATCAAATTTCAGATGATAACCTTCGGCGTGATCTTGGAACCGGTCGTAAGGCATAAACGTCAGTTTAAGCGAGAAGCGCGAAAGCGGCAGCGCCGGCAACAGCAGCAAGAATAGAGTCCTTGTTCTGGCCAAAAGCAGTAGCGGCATTGGCATCGGTGGGGCTTGAGGACTCAGCAGACGACGAAGAAGATTCGGTGGTGCTCGCAGTAGTGGAAGCGGTGGCTAGGGTAGTGGCACCAGACATGGTAGAAGCCGAAGCAGTGGTCTCGGTGTTGGAGCCGCCGGCGGTACCGGTTGCAGAAGCTCCAGAGCCACAGCTAGCGGACTTGGGGAGATCGTGCACACCGGCACCAGCACAGATTTGTTTGGCGTAATTAAGAGTCTCTAGAAGTCAGAGATAGATTAGCAAAGACAAGAGAGCTATCTACAAGGGAAAATAGATAGCACTAACTGTCCTGGTCTTCCTTCGAACAAGACTTGGCCACACAGCAGGAAATGTCGGTGATGAAGGAGTCATTGGAGCAAATGCAACTAACGTCGATGGAGTTGCAGCTTGAGGGAATTGAGCCCGTAGCGCATGTCCTCTAAAACAAGTAGTTAGAAAGAAATGATCTGCACTGATCAAGAGCTTTAGAATGGGTCAACAGAAGAGCAAGCATACAGCGCAAGAAGGAATCTCACTGAAGGACTGGGCGGCGGCGGTACCCAGAAGAGGGGCTACGACGAGAGGGAAATAGTGAAGCTTCATTGTGGAATAGAAGTGGAATGAAATTAAATAAATAGATTGGCGAAAGGATTGGGTACGAGAAGTAATGGAAAAAGGGACTGGAGGCAGGTAAGTAGAGAGGAAGAAGTAAGAAGTCTTGGAGAAGAAAATGGGGAGGTTAATTGGAGAAGGGAATTAACGAATTATTGGGGGGGGGGTTAATCATAGACTACTTAAGGTGAAAAGGTCGCCGGAACGGGGAAGTCTGGGGGAGCCGAGAGTCTCTTTCCTAGTGGATCAAATACAAAGTACCTAGGCAGAGTTAGTTAGGTAGTAGTAGAACAGTAGCCCTGCAACTATTATCTCTAGTTCGAGGTATCTAAATATAATCAATAATACACCACAACTTAATACCGATGACCAGGTATTTATTTTATACAGTATTCTATCATCTCTACTGGACTTCCTATCTATACACCATCTACCCGAGCAGTAAACTACCTTATCCGGGGAAATATAAAGCTTACATAAGACACCCAGTAAATGTTTCACAAACTCCCCCCAAATTCTCTCCCTATTAAAGCTTCTTTGCTTTTGGCTTACCTGACCTCGAACTCTCTTTTCTTTTCTCTTTCATTCCCTTCCTCTTGATCTATCTTCTACCTCTCTACCCAGCTACGGTTTGATTGACTTTTTCTCCTCTTTCATATGATGATGATCATGCTCGGTTGGGGACGCGTTTTCCCCACATTGATCCATTATTGATCGTCCATCCCCATAGTCTACATTACAGTGTGCCACTGTGACTCCGTTCATTTGAAAATCTGCCTGTTTCCCCTACCAAGTCCTATTTGACAATTCTAAACCTAATCTACCGATTTGATAGATCTGATTTTCTACACAGTATATATTATCTTGTCCTCTCCTTGAGCCTGCCCACTGCCCCCTCTGCCTAGTACGCTTTTCTGCCACCTATAATGTCATAGCGTTGATTTTTAATCATTCCTCCTTAGAGTCTTCTCATCTGTTTGATTCGAATCCATCGCAGACCTGGCCGTGTTTTCGGCTCCTGGTCATTTATCTAATTAACCTTTACATATATCTCTTCTTGTCGCGCGCTTCACTAATAATATGGGGCTTGGCGTGCTGGAAGATACCAAACTGGCCCATGTCCCCGGTGAGTGCCTTGCTCTTGTGTGTTTTGCACTGATAGCTTATAACATCTGTACTTAGGTTCGGCCTATGTTTTAGATAAAGAACCTTGTGGTGATCAAGTCCCCGTTAACTCATCTTTGAAATATGATCGTTCGGGCCCTGTACCAATCGCTCTGGTCCCTCAGCCGAGTGATGACCCAAATGATCCATTGGTATGCACTCTCTTCGTCCTAAAGAACCCTTTCACCCTTGTCGATTCCTGACAGTACAATAATTAAAACAGAATTGGCCGTTATGGAAGCGAGATCTCATTCTCGCCGCCCTCTCCTTCGTGGCTGTACTGTGCTCAACCGCAAGTTCCATAATGGCTGCTAATACTGTAACCATTTCTCTCTACTACGAGAGAAGCTTTACCTCTGTTGCACTCCTCACTGGTTACCACCTCTGTGGTGTGGGTGTGGCTGGTGTGTTAATCGTGCCGACGGCTCGAGTATGGGGCAAGCGTCATCTTTTTCTCCTCGGGAATATCTTAATGATTGCTAGCTCGGCCTGGGCTGGCGCAAGTGGTCATAATTATCAAAGTCTCTTATGGGCCCGTATCTTCCAAGGCGTTGCGTTGGCTCCATTTGAAGCTCTGGTGAATGCCTGTGTCGGTGACTTATTCTTTCTCCACGTATGTTTTCCATCTTTCCTTTTTTTTAGCGGGCTATGACACTGAACAAGGAATAGGAGCGTGGAAAACGAATGGCACTATCAAACGTCGCCCTTTTCGGGGCCGCCTTCTTGACGCCTGTGGTGGTAGGAAAGGTCACCCATACTCTAGGCTGGCAGTGGACATTCTATCTATTGGCAATCTTCACAGGGGCTTCTTTGCCGCTAATGGTATTTTTTGTTCCAGAAACGGCATTTAGGCGTGCTAACTACTTAAACACTGACTATGAAAACGATACCAACCGAGCAGTGGGCAATGGTATGGAGTCCCACTTGTCATTCAACTACGTACCTGAGGGAAGCCAAGTGGAGGAGGCCAAGGGGCCTTCTATCGCCGATAAAGATGCAAATGGCGACGCTTCAAAGGCGAACCTGCCTTCAGGGATCCCGAAGAAGAATTCATATCTAATGTCCCTGATGCCGTTCAACGGTCGAAAGACGGATGAGAATTTCTTCAAGCTTCTTCTTCGGCCATTTCCGCTGTTCTTTCATCCCGGAATTCTGTTTGTGAGTTCAGGCCTCCTGGAAAGTGCACACGCGGTGCACTGTGTCTGACTATTAGCAGGCGTGCTTGATCCAGGGAGTCCTCATTGGTTGGACGGTTTTTATCGGTGTCGTACTGGCCGCCATCTTCATGGGACCCCCTCTCTGGTTCAATGAGGTAAAACTGGCTATCTTTACACTGGAGCATTTGTCGGGTCCATTATAGGCCTGGTCTTGTCGGGTATCCTCTCCGACTCCATGAACAGAGTCATGATCAGACTTAACAAGGGAAAATACGAGCCTGAATTCCGTCTTCTTCTGGTTATTTTTCAACTGATATTTAGCGGGGCGGGGCTGTATGGTTTCGGTATGGTTGCTGATGATACTGGGAGATACGGCTGGCTTATACCGGATGTATTCGTTGCTTTTGTCATTATTGGGATGGTGATGGGCGCGGTAGCGAGTGCGTTATATATCGTTGATGCGCATCGTGAGTGATTGAATGGTCCTTTGTTGCGCCAAACTTGGCGTGTCCAGGGGCAGTCAGACTGACTCGGACAGGTCAAATCGCCGTGGAGGCATTCACATGCTTGCTTATCTTTAAGAACATCTTCAGTTTTATACTAACATTTTTCGCATATGACTGGCTTGTGAACCACGGGATTAAGCCAGCATTTCTCGCCATATCGAGTATCCAAATGGTGGTTTGTCTCTTGGGCATTCCCATGTGTAAGTTTGACCCGGTCTGGTTGAGTACTAGGGATACCTATATACTCCGCGGCTGCTAACTTGATTATCTAGATGTTTTCGGCAAATGGAATCGCTCTTTCTTTGCGCGACATGATATCTTGAAGATGCTACGTTTGTGGTGATTTGGCTCTTCGTCCGTGCAACCCCCTGCCATTTTATGTAAATTGCAATACGATACAAACTCGATGTGTATGGAAGAACGACCATCTGCTTGTTGTTTTTCCTTGTGATAAAACACCAGATGTTTGGGATGGAACAGATGATTTCTAGATGTTTTTATATGAATTAGCTTATAAGATACTCTTAGTACTTATCTCGCTCTCAGGTTGCCATGGACCATGGGCCATAGACTGGGCGTATATGGACCATGGACCAAGGTGTTGGGATCCAAAGTAAGTGATTTGAAATACCAGCCTATGGAAGAATCCTGTCGGGCTCAATCTCCAGTAACCATGGATGGAATACTGTTCTTCAGGCCAGAAAATCATGATTACGCCTATGCAAGGTTAAACTTCTGACGTCATTCTCGATCAACCAAACCAAACCTTCCGGACTTCCATCCCACCAGCACCTCCCCCCGGCTTCGTCGTCTTTTCCCTTCTTCGTCCCTATCTATTTAGGAATGAATCCCTGTCGTCACTGCCACTTCTCTTCTCCTGCTCCAGGCTCGTCTCCATTATGGCAAGTGAGCAGCAACAACAACAGCCAGGAGCTCAAGGCAGTCCTGATAGCCACCTTCGGCCTGCCCGGATAGCGGATACTGGTAAGATTTCCTTTCCCACCAGGCGCCTTTTAGCTAAATCGATCTGCCAATAGCTGCTTCAGCTGCGTTGTGCGCCAGCCATCCGGAACGTAATATGTCTGCCCGCGATCCAATAGTGACTGAATTGCAGCTTATCAGTGAGGCAAACCAACACTTTTATATTTGTATCCTTATCCTAACCAATGGCTTTATGACAGGACCCGCAAAGGAAACTGGTTCTGGCGCGGACCTCAGCCATGCTTCTGCAGGTGCCGCCCTTGCTCATGCGAAAAGTAGTCATTACACGGGCGGGAAGAAAAAGAAAGATGTGATAAGAAGAGACATTCCTGATATCAAAGATTATGATGCCACCGTGGCTTCGCAACTAAGCTGGGAAGGACGCAACGCTGCGTCAGCCGCCCTCCGAGACCATCGTGCTGTCACAGCTCCTTCAGCGACTTTAACGGCCTCTACATGTTATCTTCCCGGGAGGGGATCTCTAGAAGAAATTCATCGGAATACTGGACACAAAAAGGCAGTTAGTGCGGCTTCCGGGGCTTTTACGAACAGTATCAAAAGAAGAAGCACTGTTCCCGGCAGGTCTCCCGCCCCTTCAGATGTTTCAACTCGTCGAATGCGCCTTGGAGGCCAAGACACATATGATACCCTCGGTACTTGGGCTGAAGCCAGCAGGATAAGTCAAGTGGCGAGCACGAATGCTCAACTCTATACTTCGATACCGTCTGCGTCGCTGAGACTAGAGGAACAAGACAAGAAAGGCATTGAACATGCTGCCGCTGTCTCGATGGCGCAGGGCGGGTATTACACGTCACGAGGAGAGGAGAAGCAAAGACTTGACACTTCCTTATATGGGCCTCAGACTACCCCTGGTCGCCTACGCGCCAAGAGGGTTACTACCATATCCGACCCAGTCGCCTTACAACAGGCAGTAACTTTACAGTATGCGGCGCAAAAGCTGGCCGCAGAGAAAATTGCCGGGATGTATGCCAATGATGCAAACTATCAGCAATATTATGGGACTGAGCCTCAGCCTGTGCGATCGAGGTTGTCCGTTCGCAAAAAGCGACCACCAAGTATCCGAGAGACCTCCAGAATTGACATGGAACGGTCGATGGCAATTCGAAATCAAATGTCAACATTACAAAATCAGGTCCATGCGGTAGATGAGCAGCGACAGAGAGATCGCGACCATCTAATGGAAGCTGCAAGAAAGAATGTCGATGCCGTGATTCATGACATGGAACTGAAGGTCTTTGCTGAAACGGGTCGACCTCCATCGTCGTTGCCCAGGAAAATGGGACCAACAGAACATGAACGTCAGGTGTCAGAAACAGAATTCGAATACACTGATAAAATCTATATTGGTCCTGATCATTACATAGGTGAAGCCGATTTAGAGGCGGCTGCCTGGGCAAATGTCCGACCCGCCCTTGATGAAATGGATGATCGGGTGGCGGAAAAGAGGGCTAGGGAAATCGAAGGCCGTCGGGACAAAGATGAGGATAAGAGACATCAAGATGCAGAGCATGAACGGGAAGCTAGCATAAAATCCGAAGAGGATCGAATGAAAGGTTTGCTCTTATTTGAGTTATATTCGTACACTGGAAACCCTGACCTGACTCTTCTTACAGCGGACGAGCACGCCAAAGAAAGGAGGGAGTTGGACATTCTCCCAGCGATCGGTAATAGGGCGAAACGAAAGGAAGAACAACGGAGGGCGAGTAAAGAGGAGGAGCTTAAAGCCAGAGAAGTGGAGAACGAACTGGATAAAGAACAGAGAAAAAGACGAAGATCCATTGAGCGTGAACGAGAAGCTGACACAAGAGCAGTAGAGAAAGAGATATTAAGTAAAGCCTCCCTGGTCTGTATTTTTTTTTTTTTTTTTTTTTTTTCTTTAGGGCAATTCCTAACACTAATAACAGTGGAGAAGCGCGAGGAGGAGAAAAGACGAGCGTCACAGAGGAAATCGAATCGGGTAAGCGAGAGAAAACCGTCTGCTGAAAGAGAAGAGTCGACGCGAGCTGAAGAAAGAGGGCCGTCTCTTGAAAGAGATACCACAGCTGCTGCTACCGAGAGCAATCCTGAATCCCAAATTGAAGCCTCTGCTTCATCCCGAGCAGACGCCCTCCCAGAGATGACCCGGTCGCAAACAGCTGAAGGACAAAATGTCGATGTCTTTCCAGAATCCGTGACTGGCAGTGGAGCAACGATATCGAAAAAGCCCGAATCAAAATTCAGAACATGGTTTAAAGATCGACTGGGGCGCCGTCCGCGTGAGGCAGAACAGGGTTCTATGGAAAGGGAAAGGGAAAGGGAAAAGGCCCCAGGGCCTACCGGGGGAGCGGCTTTGGCTCCTGCAGAGGATGCTCGAGGTGCAGCACTGAGCTCGCATCCCGTAACAGGGGTTGACCTTGCTCAGATGCAGAATGGCCGCACAAATGGCAATGGCGACTTTGGACAGTTAAGCACATCTGAGGATCTCAATCGACAATTATCAAAAGGGGAAAAACCACTGTCGAATGGCGAAAATCGGCGGTCTCGATTTAGGGCTAGTTTGATGAGAATAGTGTCAAGGAATTCGCAAGAGCCTAAAACTAAAACAAATGGGGTTTCGGCTCATGACGAAGATACAAGCAGGCATTCAAGGGGAGAAGAGCATAGTCACCATGACGATCAAGGCCACCATGATGTCCATCGTCATGCTGCCGCTGAACGGGAAGATTTGCGAGAGAGCGCAGCTGAGCAAGGCTTGCTTGTGCCTCCAGCAATCGGTGAACGAGGGAGCTATAGTACTGCTCGCGAATCCAGGTTCTCCGAGGATTTGTAGCAGTGGTATTTTACTATGTCATGGTTCATTGAACTGTTTAAGTCGTTGGTAATGCTTTTATATGATGATGTAGTACTATTGATTTTGTTTTGTTTTACATTTGAGGGGCTTCTTTTCTGTGTTAGGGGTTTGCTGGTTTGTTACTGTTTGTTATACAGTATGTTCTGTACAAATATCTGCCACACCACCATACTGAAGAGAATCTTTGTATATCTATCCAAGTTTCCAAACATGCCTTCCGCGGGCGTATTCCTATACTCCTTTCTATGGCTGCTTCTTTGCCCTATATATCCAATTTTTCTGAAGTATGCTAATTCCTCCGATATCTCTTCGTTTACTCCCCGCTTGAGAATGGCAATTAATAAGGTGTCCAACCAATCAAATCCCTATTTATTATATATGGTGGGCGATCTTGAATTATTACTAGGTAAAAGTGCATTGTTCATTGAAACAAAAACATCCACCAATCCGCGGACAGCCCCGGGCTATCACTATAGCGAGACCCGAGCAAAGCCCTGAATATATCAACGAAGGGCATCCGGAAATGGAGTTCACTCTGTATAACAGAATCGAGTTGAGAAAGACCTTTTCAGAGAACTATGCGGGCTTTTAGCTTTTTGTATTTGGTTTTACTTGGTATTCTAACAAGTATCTTGAATATCAACAATGCTACTGCTAGTCCTGCTAGTAGTAATGGTTTGGTATCTGGAACCGATAATGGGAAAACAACTGAAGTTACTTGGGACGAATACAGTCTCTTTGTCAAGGGCGATAGAGTGTTTGTTTTCTCCGGCGAGTTTCATTACCACAGGCTTCCTGTTCCCGAGCTATGGCTAGATGTCTTCCAGAAATTACGTGCCAATGGTTTCAATGCTGTCTCAAGTATAGACTTCCATGAATTCTGAAATGTTCGATGCTAACTATTGCCCTAGTTTATTTCTTCTGGAATTTTCACAGCGCTTCCGAGGGTGAATTTGACTTTGAAACAGGCGCCCACAATATCCAGTGCTTATTCGATTATGCCAAAGAGGCCGGCTTGTACATAATTGCCAGAGCAGGCCCTTACTGCAACGGGGAAACCTCGGCAGGTGGTTTTCCGCTTTGGGCAGCAAATGGCCTGCTGGGTAAAGCGAGAACAAGCGACGAGGCCTACCATGAAAAATGGCGTCCGTGGATCCTGGAGATCGGGAAAATCATTGCAGCAAACCAAATCACCAACGGTGGTCCAGTCATCCTTAACCAGCATGAGAATGAACTTCAGGAAACAGTGCACGACCCCGATAACACTCTGGTCAAATATATGGAACAGATCGCGGATGCGTTTGCAGACGCTGGTGTCGTTGTACCTAGTGTTCATAACGAAAAAGGAATGCGCTCTATGAGCTGGTCAACCGACTACAAGAATGTCGGAGGGGCTGTGAATATTTACGGGCTTAACTCTTACCCTGGTGGACTCTCTTGTACGAATCCCAACTCGGGATTCAACCTGGTGCGGACTTACTATCAGTGGTTCCAGAATTACTCCTTCACTCAGCCTGAATACCTCCCTGAGTTTGAGGGAGGATGGTTTCAGCAATGGGGAGGCTCTTTTTATGATGATTGTGCTTCTGAGCTGTCACCGGAGTTCGCAGATGTCTACTACAAAAACAACATTGGCTCGCGGGTGACGCTACATAATACATATATGACCTTTGGCGGTACCAACTGGGGACACACCGCAGCACCGGTGGTATACAGCTCTTATGATTATAGTGCTCCCCTTCGCGAGACGCGGGAGATCAGAGATAAGTTGAAACAGATGAAGCTACTGGGCCTCTTCACACGTGTATCTACTGACCTTCTAAAAACATATATGGAAGGGAACGGGACTGGCTACACCAGCGACAGCAGCATATATACATGGGCCCTCCGTAATCCAGATACAAATGCGGGCTTCTACGTTGTTGCACACGAATCGAGTCCTTCGCGGGAAGTTTCGAGTTTTTCGCTGAGCGTCAATACTTCTGTCGGTATGGATGCTTTTCGTTAAACCATTTTGAACCTAGCTTACTCGTGCAGGGCCGATTATGATCCCAAACATTCAACTAGATGGTCGCCAGAGCAAGATTATTGCCACAGATTACAGAATCGGGAATAAATTCACGCTTTTGTATTCGTCTGCCGAAATTCTGACATATGCAACACTTGACGTGGAAGTTGTCGTTTTCTATTTGAACGCTGGGCAACATGGTGTATTCGAATTCAAGGATGCACCGTCGGACCTGAAGTTCGAGACCTATGGCAATACCACGCTACAATTCACCAGGTCTGGCAATACCCAGTATTCGTACTCTCAGGCCGAGGGTGCCACTGCGGTGAAGTTCTCCAACGGGGTGCTAGTATACCTCCTTGACAAAAGTTCGGCATGGAATTTCTTTGCGCCCCCGACAACATCAAACCCTATGGTGGCCCCTAGCGAACATATCATGGTTCTGGGGCCGTACCTAGTTCGGAACGCGTCTATTCATCATCATACTGTGGAAATCACTGGTGACAATGTTAATACTACTACTCTTGAGTTTGTCCTCCAGGTATTCTAACAAATATGGTTCGGGTCTGACATAAAACAGAGTATACACCGGCAATCACGAAGTCGACAAGGTGAAATGGAATGGCAAAATAGTCAAAACTAGGAGGAGTCCGTATGGTAGTTTGATTGGTGATGCGCCTGGAGCAGAAAACATAGATATCTCGCTCCCAATACTTAGGCATTGGAAAGCCCAAGACACGCTCCCAGAAATCAAGCCTAACTATGACGATTCAAATTGGACCAGGTGTAATAAAACAATGTCGGTGAACCCAATGACACCACTGTCTCTTCCTGTCCTCTTCTCCGGTGACTATGGTTACCATGCCGGAGCAAAAGTCTACCGCGGTCACTTTGACGGAGAGGAAGCAACCGGGGCAAATGTTACGGTTCAGAATGGTGCCGCAGCAGGATGGTCAGCGTGGGTAAATGGTAAATATGTTGGGGGTTCGGTAGGAAGTCCGGACCTTGCTGCAACTTCTGACGTGCTACCATTCAATCGATCTTCTCTAAAGGCTCGTGACAATATCCTTACAATCATAACCGACTACACTGGTCATGATGAGGATAATGTCAAGCCGCATGGGACGCAGAATCCGCGAGGCATTCTAGGCGCAACACTGATCGGAGGTAATAACTTTACATCATGGCGCATCCAAGGAAATGCAGGTGGTGAGAAAAACATTGACCCAGTCCGTGGCCCAATGAACGAGGGTGGCCTTTACGGCGAGCGGATGGGCTGGCACCTGCCTGGCTACAAAGCCCCGGGGTCGGCATGGGATAGCAGTCCTCTAGAGGGGGTTTCAGGAGCAGAGGGCCGTTTCTACACCACAAACTTCCGATTAAATCTCGAGCGCGGCTTGGATGTGCCCATTGGACTTCAGTTAGGCGCGTCAGAAGGCACCAAAGCGGTTGTCCAAATCTTCCTGAATGGATATCAGTTCGGGCACTATCTCCCCCATATCGGACCACAAACTCGCTTTCCCTTCCCTCCAGGGGTGATCAACAACCGAGGCGAGAACAGCCTGGCGGTCAGCTTGTGGGCATTAACAGATGCTGGAGCCAAACTGGACCAGGTGGAACTGGTGGCTTATGCCAAGTATAGGTCGGGATTTGATTTTGACCAGGATTGGAGCTATCTCCAGCCTAAATGGGTGGATAATCGGGGGGCATATTTGTGAATGTTGCGTCGGTAGTAGTACCTGAGTAGTTGTGGTTGTTGATTGATTGATTGATTCATTCATTCATTCATACTCGGATATGTTAGCCTTGTTGGCCGAGTGCCGGTGGGTCCTTATAGGTTGACCCTAGGGATAGCTACTTATTTAACTTTATTTAAATGAAGCTACTATAGAAGTGTTATATATCACGTTAGTACTCCTAAGGATGGTTGTATCCTTGAAGACTAGTTAGCGATCTAACTTATTCGAAATTGGCTAAGTAGCTGTATCTTAAGTAAAAATGTAACTCGTCTTACAAGCTTAGAGTCTACAAGAATATATTACTATGGTATCTTACAGCGGTCCCTCTATAATATATCTTGCCTAAGTTTAGCAAAGATGGGATACAATACTAATATATATAGTATAGCTTTGTGTAAAGCCATTCGACATGGATCCAATTAAACTCTGCATGTATATCTCGTAATGTATGTACATACAATATAGGTCATTATCATCATTAGGTAGGTACCTTATATATCCACATATCTATCTATCCATGTCACAGCAATAACCTCCGTCGGATCCTCTCTTGTTTCTCATGATCAATGCCCAAGAAAAACAGATAGCCGCTGACACCGCCATACTTCAAATCGAGTTGCGATTTGATTGCACTCGTAAACCCAGGAGGGCACCTGGCATAATCTTCCGACAAGCCAAGCGCGCAGATTTCTTTCATTCGTTCTTCAAGCTCCGCAACAAGCTCCGACTCGGATTTGACATAGTCATCCGATATCACATCCTCGGGCACCACCCCCATTAGCAACAAGACAAGCAGCACCACTATCCCAGTGCGATCTTTTCCTTGCGTACAGTGTACCAGGACAGGATACGAATCCTCTGCCGCCAAAATCTCAAACACCTCTTTCATTTCAGCATAACTGCAATCAAGCGTATCCTCGCCTAGCCCAATTAGACCTCGAGGTTGCATGATCTGCGAGCAAACAATGTAAACGGCATCCGAACGGTAGCCCCAAGCTGAGAGACCGAGGACTTTTCTGCCATATAGATCAGTCTGGTCTATTTTCATGCAAGAGGGATGGAAGAACCTTGGAACGCAAACAAAGGGAACGGACATACAAGAAATTGAACCAATCAAGTCGCCATAGCAAAGCCCTTTCGAATGTTTTCCCTGTAAGGCTGATCAGGAATCGACGAATACCGGGGAGTTGCACTAGGTGCTCGTCCGAATCATTTGGGCCTGAGGGATCGAGGGATTTCTCAGCCTTGTGTTTTCGTGTCGCCATTTGGTGTTCTGTGCTACTTGATGTTAAGATGGATTTGGGATTCTGTTTAGGAGTGGGTAGAAGAAAAGAGGGACATATAGTAAGTAAAGGTAGATGGATACCTTGATCGGAGGTCAATAATAGTCGAAATATGTAACTCATCTGTTAATCGTCGTTTATCCCTCTCGGATGCATCATCTGGCTGTACTTGCTGTTAGTTTACCCATGGTATGGTATAGGACTACCTAAGTATGAATGGTATCCATATAATATAATATAATATAATATAATACCTAGGTATCTAAGAAAAGAGAAAAGAAGGGACATTACCCTTGCACTACGGAAAAGACAGCCTTCTTTTAAAATACTGAAAGACACAAGCAAAATCAATCAGTACGGAGAAGAAGAATAAGAATAAGACAATTTCGAGACTGAATTTACCGAGAACCACACAAGGCGTTAACGGAGGAGCCAACATCGCGGAAATTGATGATATTATCGAATGGGCGATGGGCAGAGTCAAGGTCGACGGGGGTTTGGAACATGGCACATGTATGTACTGTACCCGATCAAGTAGTTGTAAGAGTAAAATGCGGTAGTTCAAAAAAGGAGAAAGTTATGCGCAGCAGATTGATGGACAGGCAGAACAAGGTAGGCAATTATTGATTGAAACTAAACTGGCGGTGGAGATTTTTTCTTCTTTACCACCACCATCAACAACAACAATAACCACAACAACGGCTGAATGGAAGGTACAAATCCACTGGCTCCTCCTCTAAGCATGGTCACTTATGCTACTAGACCAAAAAGCCTCAGCTGGGCAGTTGTCAGTCCTTGTACTCCAACAGTACTTATCTAGCTTCTAACGGGTAAGATCAATCTAGTAGAATACCTAGACGGACAACTTTGAGGTAATGGAAATTACTAACTACGAGTACAGTATAACGGTATAGATATATTACTTTACTATATATAAATCCTTTAACTAAATCTTTTATTTGCACCCTGGTTAGGTGGAATACTAATCGTTGTAAGGAAGAGATGAACAAACCTCTATCAAAACATGGCAGTAATAATAATAGTAATTCATAAAATGAAGGCAAAGCAGCAAATCCAAGTCAGAACCAAAACGACGAAAATCGACAACAATTCAACGCCTCCCCCCAAGGTATCATGATTTTTAATATTAGGTACCCAATACATGGGACTATCTATATCTTGTCAGCACTAGAAAAACAAGTGCCAACTTGGCGAATTATATTGCCATATGGTGCGCTTCGACGGTAGATGTTTAGTTTAGATCCTCCAAATGAGTATTTCTTACATCCGCTGTCCCCGGTAATAGTTAGTATTAAGATCCACTTCATTGGTCGTGAGTGGTTCTTCGTAGGTTATATCACCATAGTGCGGTGCATTAGGACCCGAATGGGCCATCTCAAGTCGTTTTTCGCCCTGTGGTACATGGCGGCGGGTACGAACTGACGGTATCAAATCAATGACGAATGAGAGGATGTAGAATGTGAAAACAAGTGCAATAACTGTACCCATTAGCGATAAGCATACGGTTTGGAATCAGCCACAGCATACCCCATTCTAATACTGCAGATGCATTCCCTCGCTCTGGAACTGTGCTCTTCTGGCACACGCCAAATCCGATTGCAAGCGCAATTTCGATGATGACAAAAGAAGATTTGATCGCGAAGCTAATGATTAAGATTATATGTTGGGAGCGATAGAAAAGACCCAGCCGTAAATACTCCGCGCAGATAAGAATTGCGCTGACCACGTAGCCAACCCTAGTCGCAGAATTACCAATATCAGTTATGTTCCCCTTGCATAAGTGGAGATCCGGCCCTTACATGAATAGAACGAGGAATGACATATGTAGGTGAGAATGATGGAGAGTGTCAAAAATGGATAACAAAATTAGTCCGACAGCTCCAGCAATGGACGCAATAATCGATACAATGGCGCAGGACTTGTCAAAAACGCCCTTATTTGGCACCAACTGCCCCGCATGTCGAAGCCATCGCTCGGCAAGGAAGGACAAATCGAGGAATACCACAGTGACAGCACTTCCAGGAATAAATAGTCCCTTGAGAGGAACCCCAATGTCAGAAATGTACCTAATGCAATGTGACATGTTAGGCCAAGCATGTTCAAGTCAACCGTGTCCCGACTTGCGCCTCGGGTCCACAGCCTATAAGCGAAACAGGAAGACGTACGCAATTGTTTGCCCTTTCTCCATGCTTTTGTATATTGGCGTGCCATCCGCAGCCCAAGAACCAAGCATTGCCAGCAGCATTGCTAGAGAAATAGCATTAGCCATCGTACTCCAGGTGCGCAAGGCACGTTTTGTGAAGATAAGCCGTACCGATCCACATGCAGGCAGATATGACTGGGAATACCCAAAAAGATATGATCCACATTCTGGGAATGAAAAAATCTTGCCCAGGTCACTATATGATGAAGTTCAAAACAATTAGAGGTCTAAACCAAAGTAGCCAACACCCTCTATATATAAACCGTAATCCGGAGAGGTAGACAAAAGGAAATATGGAAAATGAAAAAAGGAAAGTCAAGGACTGGGCCAATCCTGTAGAAAATGAATGCCTGTAGAATAAATAGGCATATTAGTTAGATTATTACTTAAAATGCAATATACAGCAGTAAAGTAGGTAGCACCAGTAGCACTTTCAAGGAACCAAGTACACAGCCTGGAACCCACCAGGAATTGTGGGTATAGCGAAGTCACTCACTTTGGGAACTGCAAGTCAAATGGATACGGTGGCTGGTTTCTATAAAAGAGCACAATTGTTAAATGCTAGAAGATAGACAATCCTGGTGAATACACACCTTCCGTGGTCTGGATACAACCGAGAAAAGAGAAGGAGAAGCGGGTAAGAATAGACCTATTCTTTAGGCCCGAACCATTGGAGCGTTGGAAAGGAGAAAAGAGGATAGCGATGCGAATAACACATGGGGGCTCGGAGTCGGCGAAGTGAAATTTAGTGAAATTTCTTCCCTTTCGGGGGGATTTATGACTTCATATCCAGATCCAAGATCATCCACTGGGTCCTTCATGCAGTATGGACCCATATTGCCAGCCCCTAAGCCTCTTGACGATCCTCCATCTACCTCCTTTTCATTCTCTTTTTATCTATCCATAGTTATGATAATAATAAACAAATCAGAATAGCAACCTTTGAATATACTCTGGATACTTGTAAAGGAAAGAAAGATATATTAATAGTAAACCTTATACCAACCAGGAAACGAAGCATAGCTGTCCAGGTGCTGAAAATCGATGATGCTCTACCAAATGCAAAATCCCCCTTTGCACACCAAACTCCATTACGACTTTTTGCAGAACAGGATAAATAACCATAAGAGGCACGTAATTGGGGTTCTAGCCATGTTTGACGCGCTGACGCTGATGACCGAGTCGCCTCGGTGCAACACGAGACTTGGAGCCAGGCGGTGCTTTCCGTTGGACCACGTCAACCATTTCTTTTTCTTCTTCATCCTCTTCCTCTTCTTCACCACTATCTGCCGATGTCTCGTCCTCTTCACTTGATTCATCTGTCGCGGATTCTGACCGAGCCATTCGAGGAGAAAGCGAATTCGACGTACTACTCGAATGCCGTTCGTCGGAGAAAGATCGGTAGTTCGAGATATACGGGGACACTCCAGTCGGATAACCCATCCCTTGATGTCCTCGCGATCCGGGTCGAGTATCAAACGGAACATATGCTTGATACGGAGGTTGCTCAGTTGAGTATGTCCCCAATGGTGGCATGGTCCGGAATGGTGGAACCCACCGGGGATCATCAGGAAGGGGACGTTGGAACGCTTCGTTCCTGGAGGACGATTGTGGGCGGCTTTCCAATGCGGTTAAGTAGCGATCTGCAACATACTGCTGATGAAACGGAGGCCGAAACGATGCGCTTGGCTGTTGCGGCCGCGGCGAATGTGTAACCGGCGTCCGTGGCCGCTGGTCAGCGGAACTGGAAGAACGAGCAGTCGGATGGACTTGGCGCCTAACCGTCGCCCCTGTCGTTCTGCCACCAGAACCGTACTTTTCATCAACGGGCGAAGAGGGAATGGTCGCTTCGATAGGGACATTGGATCCGCTCCGCGGCACATTCCCTATCCTTTTTTTACGTCTTTCTTGCGCCTCTGAAGGCCCTTGTTTGCGCAAGGGCTCCCTTGTATTGCCCTCCTGGATCCTCTTCCGTTCCAGAGCCTCTAATTCTCGTTTCGATAATCGTACGTTCTCCTTCCCCAACATTTGAGCGCGCCGTATTCGTTCCAATGCCTTCTCCACTAGCCACTCCTCTTTATCCTTCATTGCCAGTTGCACTGCATATGTAACCGTGCGATCTCCATCGTCATAGAGATCATAATCTACTGCATCGACAGATTCCGTCTCATCGGCATATCGACCGTTTTCCAGAGCCCACCTCTCCCAGCACCGGCTCTCATCCATGTCCATTCCACCAAACCGTCTAGGATAAAACGAAAGACTACCCTGCTCCTCGTACTCGCGTTCATCGCCTTCACCTTCATCACTGTCAATCTCCTCTATTCTCACATCATCGTCCACCCATTGCGCCGCCCTCCTCCTGGCTAGTCTCCCCAGTCGTGCCCCCGGTGGTCTTCCCCATCGGGGCATATCGTAAGGAGCTCGCGGCCGACCACCTAGACCGCCTCCTCGGAAAAAGCATTCTCGATTGGCTTATCCATTAAAGCGGCGTGACCGAAAACGGTCACGCCAGTGGCGCCGATCAACCATAAAACAGTTGATATAGGAGAGGCCCAGATCCCCAGAGGGACGGCCACGACCAATAGCCCAGTATAGAGCTGAGAGGTAGTAAAACGGGCGACACCAAGGTCGAGATCACGACCCCCCAATTTTCCGATCCCATAAAGCCCACCGGTTACCAGAATAATGACAAAGAGTAAAACGGGGTTGGTAAGCAGGCTGTAGATGCTGAGCATAACAAAAACGATGGCATAGTTGCTGGAAAAGTAGGATAAATTGTAGTTCACGCGACTTTGGACCTCACCAAAATTGGCAGGTTTCGACAAACGCTTCAGATCCAGAAACTCGGAAACTGGGCGGAGGTTGGCGAATCGAGAACTCAAAGATTGAGAGCGAACGCTATTAAAGCGATCACCGAAGCGGGAAGTAAGTGCCTCGATAGGAATCTGAATTGGACTCATTTCGAAAGTGAAGGATAGAGAGGATGGGAGGAAGGAAAGAAGGACAGAGGAAGTGAATGAATGAATCAAGAGAAAGAAAGAGGAAGAGAAAAAGAGAGAGACAGAGAGAAAGAAGCAGGGAAATACTCGAGATAAGTCGAAGGTGAAGAAGAGAAGAGGGAAAAGAGAATGGAAATAGGGCAAAGAGAAAAAGGAAAGAAAGGAGGAAGAGGGAGAAGGACGAAAACAGACGGAGACTGAGAAATTTGGGCAGGTTCGAGTTAATTATTAGTTTTAGTACTGCAAGTCAATCTGGATGGCCTGAAGGCCAAGGCTTTATCTTGTCTTTTTAAAAGTTAATGAATGGCCTGGTTTTAGTCTTTTCTTTAATACCTTATTTACTTATCCACGTACTTACTGGTATTCAATTTATCATTTTCCACTATTGGACCACGTCGTTCATGCTGCAGTGTGGATCAATCAATCACATCCAGCACATCTAAGCAGCTGGTCTCGTCCCAGGTGGTTCTACCTTCTTTCTTCTTTCATCCTCGGGCGTTGACCGCTTCTCTTCCCACCCTCCTCTCTCCATTCAGGCCTTTCTCAAAATGAAGTTATCTGGTCTTCGCTTGTTTATATTTGCTTTGTTATTTATTCTTGCTGCTGCTTGGTCCAAAGATGGTCTGTATCTTTCCCAATACCCACCTTCCGTGTCCTCCCAAACTCAACCCCAATTAATTATCTTTAGACTAACTGAACTTGCCAGACTATGAAATCTTTCGTGTTCGAGATGAAATCTCCTCCTCAGAAGGGCCTAATGTGACTTTCTATGGTCTGTCTCTATTCTAACCATTCTTCTCTTCAGCAATCAAATTCGTATCACTGACACTCTGGTAGATGTTTTAGGAATTCGCCCCAATGCCAACCAGGATGATATCAACAAGGCCTACCGTAAGAAGTCGAGGCTCCTTCATCCCGATAAAGTCAAGCGATCTTTCATCGCCAATACCTCGAAAGACAAGAGCAAAGCCAAATCCGATAAGAGAGGCATTCATGTTTCCCACGGTCCTTCCAAACGCGAGATCGATGCTGCTGTCAAGAGAGCTCATGAAAGCTCTGCTCGCTTAAACGTCATTGCTAATATCCTCCGTGGCCCGTCTCGTGATCGTTACGACTACTTCCTCAAGAATGGCTTTCCCAAATGGAAGGGTACTGGATACTACTACTCGCGATTCCGGCCTGGCCTAGGATCCGTGCTTACCGGCCTTCTCCTGGTCTTTGGAGGCGGTGCGCATTACACTGCTCTCGTTCTCAGCTGGAGACGCCAGAGGGAGTTCGTCGACCGTTACATCCGCCAAGCCAGGAGAGCTGCCTGGGGTGATGAATTAGGAGTTCGTGGAATACCAGGCCTAGATTCAACGGGTGCGGCTGCCTCGACTCCCGTTGAAGGCGGAGAGGCCGATGCCATGCCTATAAATCGCCGCCAAAAACGATTGATGGAAAGAGGCAATCGAAAAGAAAGCCGGAAAGGGACTAAGACAACCCGTGATTCGGGAGCGTCCACCCCGACAACTGAAGCCGCTGGCGCTACTGGGGATAGAAAGCGGGTTGTTGCCGAGAACGGTAAAATTCTGATTGTCGATTCGGCTGGTAATGTGTTCTTAGAGGAAGAGACCGAGGATGGTGAACGTCAAGAGTTTTTGCTTGACATCGATGAGATACAGCGCCCCACCATTCGAGATACAATGCTATTCCGGGTCCCGGCCTGGTGCTTACGAAAGACTATAGGGAAAATGGTCTGGACATCGAAAGTAAAAGACCACGCAATTTCCGTTACTGAGGAACCATTGGAGGTTGTTGATCAGACAGTCAATGAAGCCAGCAGCGGATCAGCAGTCTCAGATGGCTCAGGATCGTATAGAAGACGAGGAAAACGTTCACAAAAGGCATAGAATATAACAATCACCATTTACCTCTATTATAACTTATGCTATCTAGAGCAACTCTTAAGACAAAAACATTAGAACTGTATGATGTGTAAAAAGCTATTTATAAATCAATTAAAGGAATAATAATAGTCTAAAACACCTTCAATATGTAACTAGTAGTCATGTTATTGAGTTATTTAGAATATTTACCTATCTACAGTATATCTCTTAGTGATAAAAGAATAATCGCTATTCTCCCATTAGCTCTATTTAGTAGGATAACCAGTAATCTATTCATATTTAATATTATCTAATGTTTATGTACTTAACAGTATATTGTAGGCAACTAAAATTCATTGAAGTAAGCAATGGCCTGTGCTAATAAGACTCTAACCCTCTCAATCTTATCAAATACTTACATTAGTAGCAATTGAAAAGCATAGCATGAGTAAATTCAATAAAACCAGGGATGTATCATCATCGTCCTCATCAATCATCATCATAATTTCGAGTCATAATTTTGTGCAATGAAAATAGAACCAGGTCTGCTATCTGGGTCGACTGGTAAGGTGTTAAATGAACCCAATGCCTCCAACCCTTAGACGAAAGATTTGGCAATATTCATAAGCTCTTTTATTCCACCACCAACTGCACCGTCTCCGTGTCCGGCGCCACCAGAATTGACAGCGTTTTCAAGGCTACTAGAAATTCCCTTTGGCAGACGCAACCCGATCATGGCAAGCAACTTCGGCAATATGCCGCTTGTAAGGAGCGGCATAATGACCAGAACAAAGACTTTAATCGGATGACGTCGTGCATAGTTATAGATATCCCGAAAAAGTCTTTTAATATAGTGGATAATGCGGTGGATGAAGCCCGCTCGGGGTCGAGCTCGTCGTGACGATGACGAGAAGATAGATGGGCTTGATCGACTATAGCGACTGCCACCTAGATTGAAAATTGATGGTGCCGAATGCCGAGAATGGTACGTCGAGTAGGTGGATCGGCGAGAGGGAGAACGTCGGCGGACATAGTAGTTGGAGGACGACGAGGATCTTCCATCAAACCAGCCCATTTTGGTATCTATGGGGCTTTCTAATTTCCCCAATGGCGAAAAAGACAGATGTAGATTCTGCTTCTATTCAATTGCACAATTCTATAGAATTGGACAAATCTGGATGGCTTTGAGAAGATTCTCTGAAGCTCTGATGGCAGTAGCTTTGGGGGTTCTGTAAGATCAGAGGCGAGTGGGAAGCTAGCTCCTGCAGATGCAAGTAATTGACTTATATTTTTAGGCGATGTGGTGCATTGGTCGCCTCCACGGGTGGGTTTCAGCACTGCCAAAGGGACGATGGAATTTATGTATGTGTTGTCAGATGGGTACCCTAGCTAGCTAGGTACTGTACACAGTCGGGATACCGACAAGAATATAGAACACTCGAAGTGTAGTCAATACAATCAAATAAATGGATAATTGATTGAATGTTAAACTACCAGGAATGGCCCTTTGGAAACAAAATGCTGGGAGATATGGAGAGCAATAAAGAGAAATCAAAACGTTCGAGGGAAAAGATTAAGGGGAGATGAGAGTAAACTAGTGGAAGCGGCAAATATGAAGAGAAGCAGCAAACAAAGTCGGTGGCTGGACGTGTCAATCCCGTTTCCCTTTTCTCCGCTTAATTCTTTCATTTTGCTGATCAGTGAGTGGCTATTGATACCTCAGGCTGCTATTCTGGCACCGTTAATTAGTTGCGTCTATCTAGATATAGAATATCACGTACTCGCCTTATTCATCTCTATCAGCCGGAAAATACACCTGACCATTCTTGGAATGAAAGAGATCTCTGTGCTGTCTCCAAAGACTCTCTGTGTTATTGAGGACTTCGAGTAGTAGACCAGCCGATAACGCCACCTGCCCTCTCAATATGTCAAGTAGGTACCTGGGTTGGATACTTCACAAGGAATGACAACCATGCTGATTTGCTAATAGAAAGGCCAGATTACTGTATTTAATTGCTTTCTGTCTATCTCATTGCTTGCGCTGGATCGCTAAGCCCATTATTTGAAATACAGATAACGTCCTAGGCATCTCATCGGACGCAACACAGCAGCAGATTCGTAATGCATATAAAAGGTATGAATATGGCTCTCCACTTTACTCAATTCATCAATGCTGAGGTGTTCAGGGAATCTTTGAAAACACACCCCGATCGCGTACCTGCCGACTCCCCCGAACGGCCTACTCGCACACGACAGTTTCAAGAAGTCAGTGATGCATACTTCACCCTGTCGGACCCGTCTCGTCGACGTGAATACGACGCAACGCGGAAACTCGAAGAGGAGGTAACAGAAGAAGAAGCGAGTACCCAAGGAGCGAGTCGTGGCGCTGGTGGGTTCCCGTGGTCAGCTTTTGGATTCGGTCAAGAAGATCGCGAGCAGTACACCTCCGAGCAATTTGGTTCTGTGTTTGAAGAAATGCTGCGGGAAGAAGGTCTTGCAAGTGAGGCGGACGATGGAAATGGTCAGCGCAATACACGACCAACTTCCCGTTTCTGGTCTCTTGTTGGTGGAGTGAGCGGGGGTGCTCTCGGTTTCATTTTAGGCAATATTGCTGGAGCTTTTGCTGGAGCTGTTGCAGGAAACCGACTCGGTGCAATTCGAGATGCAAAAGGCAAAAGTGTCTATGAAGTTTTCTTAGAATTACCCCAGCATGACCGAGCCCGACTATTAAGCGAGTTGGCGAGCAAAGTCTTCCAGTCTACAATGGGACGATAAATTGTAAATGCAGAGTACTTAGGCAATCTGCTAATTATTTCTATAAAAAAATGAATTAATAAATAAAGAATTAAATAAATAAAATATATATATACCTGGAAATGCCGAAGTCATGAACTGGAAATCACCAACTGGACTAGTTGGTGAATCTATGTTGATAGTCGTATAGTTGTACTCCGTCCACCAAACTACTTAAAATATACTTATACTGTACTGTGTATACAATAGCACCTACTAGGTAGACCTGACCGCCTTCCAATTTGTCTTATTTGATCTAATAATAATAATTTTATTATCTGCCCCGTCCCCTTTGATACCCCCACGTTCCTCACCGCCTATCAAGGGGTGTGCAACTCTTTCCTTTAGGCACTTCTTCGCCTGAACCTGGACGCTTAATTATTTATTTGCTTATTATTCTACATATATCAGTTTCCTTTACAAACTAATTCTGTGAAATTAAATATGGCAACTGAAGCTTCAAGTGTTTACCCATCCTTGGAGAACCGGCCTATCCAAGGCACTATATGCCTCTTTGACGTTGATGGGACCCTAACACCTGCTCGAAGAGTACGTTTCCTTCCTTCCTTCCATGCCCTTCCCTGTGGCTATGTGTTCGTATAATAATAGCAAAATATATTCACTAACGACCATCATTCGAGTGCTGTAGACCGTCTTGCCAGAGACCCTTGAACTTTTGTCCCAGTTGCGGCATAAATGCGCAATTGGATTTGTCAGTTCCTTCTTACCTCGATAGTATTACCATTTCTGACGCTGTTCAGGTCGGTGGCTCTGATCTCGCTAAGCAGCAAGAACAACTAGGTACATCTTCGACACCGGTCACCACGCTCTTTGATTTCTGCTTCGCCGAAAACGGCTTGACAGCATACCGTCTCGGAAAGCCTCTTGCCAGCAATAGTTTTATTCAGTGGCTTGGAGAGGAAAAATATCAAAATTTAGTTGATTTCTGCCTCAAATATATCGCGGACCTTAAGCTGCCAAAAAAGCGCGGCACGTTCGTTGAATTCCGCAATGGGATGGTCAACATTAGCCCTGTGGGAAGAAATGCGAGTGTTGAGGAGAGGAATGAATTTGAAGTGTATGCCCCATTAGCCGCTTAACGGAGAGAATTGAAAAGCGGGTAACTGATGACCAGCAACCTTCACAGTTACGACAAGGAGCACAGCATCAGAAAAGATCTGGTTGCGTCCCTAAAGAAGAAATTTCCGGACTATGGTCTCAGGTAAATCCCATCGCATCCCTCCTACCCTTTTATTATTCGGCGCCATTAGTGACCCGCTTTGTGTTTCAGTTACTCGATCGGCGGACAGATCTCTTTTGATGTTTTCCCCACTGGCTGGGACAAGACATACTGCTTGCAACATATCCAGGCCGAGAAGGAGATTTCAGGTTCTGAGTACACTACCATCCACTTCTTCGGAGACAAGTGCTTTGCTGGGGGCAACGATTACGAGATTTACTCTGACCCTAGAACAATTGGTCACTCTGTAAACGGCCCGGAGGATACGATGAAACAAGTGAAGGATCTGTTCCAATTATAGTGAGGGAATCGTAGTCTTCATATGGTCATCATAGAGGTATAAAATTGAAGTAACAGGAATTTAGCTCTCTGTAAAGTAATTTGTCTTGCTTTAGATCCCGCTGGAACAGAGAGGGAGGATATGTTAGAATTGATACGTACATCAGGGGACGTATGTTACTTATTGGTACCTAAATAACTGGGCGATACTGCAGGAGCATAGTATGAAGTCCAAGCATTAAACTGCCATTAAACTACTGTCCGTAGTTAAGTTAACTCAAAAAAGGGCTTAGTCACCCTCTTTCCGAAACCACGCTCAACTTTCGGAGGAGGCCAACCGGCATCACAACTTAATATTGGGGGTTGTGCATATTCCGCTCTGATACTTTGCTGATGACTTTTAAATCTTGAGTCAAAATCCAGTAAGGATGGTGCCACCAAAAAATATCACAGAGGTGCCGCGCACCGCCCTTCCTCGTCTGACTTGGAATGGCTCGTCTCGAATTGCAACCTTCTCTTCAACCCATAATGCTCCTCTATCCAAAAGGCAGAAGACGCAGCAAAGCATATATGCCCACAATTCATTTTCTCTGAAGCCGCACTCTTCTCATTCTTTTTATTCGCCTCCGGTCTTTCCCGTTATCGGTCATGGGCAATATTTAGCAGTTAGGGGTTTGTCTACGTCGACTAACAGTATATTGAAGCATTCATCTGCCGAGTCTCGTGGAAACCCGGTTCGATATAATGGTGTCTACGTGGCAGCCTTCAAGCCAGCCCGGCGGGCATTCCATGCCTCAGCGGCCCTTGCACGCGATCATCATTTTGATACTCTGAAGTTTGTTCAGCGATTGAAGGACGAAGGCTTTAGTGAAGAGCAGGCTGTTGCGATGATGAGGGTCTTAAACGATGTCATCCAAGAATCGATTCAAAACTTAACTCGGACTATGGTTCTTCGAGAAGGTTAGTCAATCCTATTGACGCCTCTGGGGCACATTCGAATCCAAGACAGTGATATCACAAACGCACGATGCTTAATGTCATGTTTACAGACTCAGAGAGATCAACATACACCCAAAAAGTTGACTTTGCAAAGCTTCGCTCAGAGCTGCTCAATGCAGATTCGACCGAAGCGCAATTGACACGCTCCTCGCACGAGAAGATTGCTGCCGACCTTGCGAAGCTCAACTCCCGTTTGCGCGATGAGATTGGACGTACACAGGCGTCTGTTCGACTGGACCTGAACCTTGAAAAAGGTCGGATTCGCGAGGAAGCTAATGGGCAGGAAATGCGAATCAAGGAAACGGAAACGAGAATTGAGCAGGAAGTTGCAGGGCTGAGGGAACGTGTGGAGGCTGTTAAATTCTCCACATTGCAGTGGCTTATGTATGCACCTTTCTATCTCGACCTCTTGCTATTTAGTGAAATTCGCTAACTATTACTTTAGGGGAGTGTGCACCGGTACTGCTGCTCTGATTCTTGGTGCTTGGCGCCTGTTCATGTGACTTGCTACACTATTGCCAGGCCCAGCATACAAGCGTTGTATACCCATTTGTAAATTCTCTGTTATGAAACCTACCCTACCCTCCTACAACATATCATAGTAGATTAGGAAATGTGTCAAAATGGTTCTGGATTCTGGTCCGTCCTATCTGCGTGAAGCGTATAGGCGCAAGTTTATATTCTCTGTATTTCTATTTGTATGCAAATAACCAGCATACCTAACATGCACTATGGACAAGTAAATTAATTCTAATATCCGATATAATAGATCTCTTATTCTCCCGAGGAAATCCAAGAAGCTTACTGGCAATCAGGCCAGCATTATCCCCCCGAAAAAACAGACTACATGGAAGCTAGTCTCTCCTCTGATCAGCCGCCTCACCTCTCAGAAATCTTCCAACTTCACTGTCTGCTCTATTTGGGTGACCACCGTTCGTTTTTCGACTAGGGTTCCCAAAAAGACATTGCCACAGATCATCCTTTTTTACGAGTTCACCACCTGATGCATTCCCTGCCATAAGTTTGGACAGGGCTGCATCCTGTACCTCCATAGAGTTTGCCGAGTCGATTGCTACTTCAGTAAGTTTTCCCGGCAAAGTCCCACCGTTTCCCTCGACTTCTTTTTCCTTCTCATAGATATGCGCCAGACGACGAGACACAGACAGATTGTAGATTGACTCTTCAACTGTGTCGGATACAAGGTACATCCAAACCGTCGTAGGGCTGTGCTGCCCGATCCGGTGCACACGAGCGATAGCTTGGAGCTCGATTGCGGTATGAATAAGAGGTTCGCAAAGAAAGACATGGGTGGCATTGACCAGATTCAGCCCCGAGGAGTGAGCTCTAGCATGTAAAAGGAAGCATTCGACCTGGGGTTTGATAAGTAAAGGAGATAACCTTGGAGAGACAAAGCAGAGGAAAACATACCGCGGGGTCGTTTTTGAAATGTTCTATTCCGTCCTTATTATCAACGCTGCTATGTCCGATTTTATTGAGAGAAAATGCAGTTCCTAGGACCCCTAAGAAGTTCTTATACTGAGAGAAGACAACTGCTTTGGCCCCCGGATCATTTTCGCGCAGCCACAAAATATGGCGTGCAAGTGTATCGATCTTTGTACCAAAAGATCCTGCCAGATCGATGTCCTTTATCTCTCTGAGAAGTCCGGAACTGATATCGGTGTATATCAAGTTTTCCGACGCATGCCCAGGCTCTATCTTAGTCGATGCCTTCTCTTCCTGAGCAACAAATTCCTGTGGTTTATATGTGATTTGATGGAAATCATTGGCTTTGAGGCGACTTTTACATGTTGGGCAAGTGCGATGTAGATTCCACCACATGCGTAAGCAGTCCTTGCAGTATTTGTGGCCGCAGACTGTCAAGACACCTGCACAGTGTTAGCTCCCAATCATAGAATTACTACTATGCTGAAGAAAACCCTACCGATTTCAAAGCTTGACTGACAAATAATACATATTTTCGAACTATCATCAGAACCCGATTCATTTCTCAGGTGGATGAGATAGCGACGCTTTGCTTTATGCGCAGATATTTTCCCATCTATTGACTCTTCTTGCTTCCGTTTCATTAAAAATACCTCTTCATTTAGTGGTTTACCCACGCTTTCCTCATCATAAGGCGCAACAGTGTCTGAAATTTGCTGCAGCTGACGATAATATTCAAGACGACTGTTCATTGTATCTCGGAACATCTCCACTTCTCTCTCTAAACCTGACGTAGATTTGGTTTGCTCAGCAGCCATCTGGCTGGCATTGCTAAGCACAGAATTGACGAGTTCAAGCTCACTACGCGCACGCGAGCTTCCCCCATTCGCCTGCCAGTCAAGTGAAGTGGCAAGGCTACGAAGTTCACTGATAATGCCTCGGAGTGAACCAAGTTCAAGATCCGGCATGATATCGCTGCGCGTGTTCATAACGGACAGATAGAGACTTGGAGAAGGGCCCTCGCCCTTTCTAGCCTGAATGACCCCACTCTTAACCTCGTGTGCAATAAGAACATTCATTTGGCCGGTAAGGGCACCATGGCGATCAGCAAGCATTGTACGTAATGCTTCCATGTACACATACATCTCGTCCTGGTGCTTTGTAGACTCTTCGTATTCATTCCCTTTAAGCTCCGCATCTTCTTCTTGGTCAATGAGCGGCAGCGAGAGTAATTTTGCCATGATAGCACGCCATTCATTGTACCTGATGGCATGTGTGTTCATAGCGTCGCAAAAGTCCTCAAGCTTGTCAAAAAGTCGGCGGGACTCAATTCCTCTGCTCTGAAGACGTATCTTCATTTCAGGAATTTGCACAAACTTTCTCTGCGACTTATCCTTTATTAGTCTCATGTGTCGGTTGACCTTTCGAGATATTTCGGCTAGCATTTCTTTCCGAACTAGTTTGGCGGCTTCATATGCCTCTTCTTCGCGCCTGTCAAATGACTTAAACTCTTCTGAGCCAAGCACTGTAAGTTTAGGGTCTGTCTTTATTTGGTAATATACATTTCCTATGAAGAAGTAGCAAATATGTTGGATTTCCAGAGCAGCGCGCAGGCGCTGTCGGTATGTACCAAGGCGACTGTTTTTGTCCGCTTCCTCAGTATCACTTGTAGCATCAACTGACATTCTATCCTGGTTAGAACTTTCGGCACTAATGTCATTGTTCGAACGCTCCGCATCAAGCTGGGCCCTGCATTCCCGGACAATTTGGCTGGCTCGCTCCAATGAATTCAACCAAAGTTCAAGAGCTTCCCAGCGACGCGTAGCATTTTCTAACAACTGGCCCCGTCGGAGCTGGGATTGGAGAAGCACACGTTCCTCTGCGCGTATTAAAGTATCATTCTGGTCGATCATAACTTCAAGGACTTCAGCGACAGAACGTAATGGGCCGCTGCCGGTACCTAAGATGCGCCGATTGCGCCCGGCCACTTCAGGGTGGAGGCATGTCTGGCGAAGTCTCGTCAACCAAGTTCGCATTGTGTCGATAATGGAAGGGTCATCAGGGTCCCAATCATTATTAAGGGGTGCACCGGACATATCAAGGCCGCATTCTTCACACATTTGCTCGTAGAGCTGCCCATAATGCTGTTCTTCAATGGCAGTAAAAGGTACAGTGATGACAACCCTCTTTTGGGGTGGTAGGTCTAGTTCACCACGGACCAGGTCTTTACTATGCCTAATGGCGATTGTATTGACAATATCTCCCAAAACAGGTTGAAACGCATGACATAGCCTGTTCCATATAACAGACCGTTCGCAGAACGGTTTATAATCAAGAAATAAGAGGAGACCATGAAGGTCACTAATATCCTTGCGAATTGGTGTTCCGCTTACTGCCCAAGCAATTTGGCGAGGAATCAATCGAGCAACTTTTGCAGCGTTGCTGACACCGTTTTCAATCATTTGGGCTTCATCAAGACATACACGCCACCAGGATATCCGAACAAGGGGTGACTTTCTTGGTTCAAATCGTTTTTCATAGCGTAAATTTCGTTTTGGCGCGTCAACAGAATGATAAACTTCTCGTGAAAGGACATTATAAGTGGTAAGGACAACATCATGCTCTGAAATCATTTCCATAAGTCCTTCGCCAGATAACTCCTGATGGAGCTGGAGCCCTTTATAGTGAAAAACACGAAGTCCTGGAGAATGCATGGCGATCTCTTGCTTCCACTGCTCAAGAATTGCAGGTGGTGTTATGATCAATGTTGCATCTGACGATATCAGGTTACCGCTATCAATCGCCGCTGTTGGACGATTCACGTTCAGTGATCGGCGGTTCAGACAGATAAGGCTAATCATTTCTACCGTCTTTCCCAGGCCCATCTCTTCTGCAAGAATACCACCCCTGAGACGTTTTGATGCATCATACCATCCAGTAAGATCATAGGCAACAATCATAAATAGGCGGCTACAGAAGCAGACACGACCATCTGCATCTGTGAATTGCTGAAATGAAGTGGGTAGTGAACCATTCTGTGGCTTCGCAATCGGCACTATCCTCCCATCTGGCTGCAAGTTTACACCCTCCCTTTCCAAAAGCCACCTGACTGCTCTTCTCTGAAATGGGTAGAGCTGGCAGTCAATCAAATCACATTTGATGTCTGCAGAAGCACTTTGTGTATCTCGTGGAACGTGTACATTATTATAGAAATCACGGGGTAACCACCGCCTTTGGACAGACGAGTCATCTTGCTGGTCTTGCAATAAATATTTATCGAAGACTCGCACAGCTGGGTCCTGCCGACGATTAAAATTTGGAATATCCAGCGTATCCTCCCATAAAATTACGGTTTCCAAAGCGAGGGAATTTCTGTCAGGTGAAAAACGGATTGTCGATTTATAACACACCGTCGGTGCCTTCTCATGATAATGGTCGGCACAGACAAGAAGAGAGGCGAGGTGCAAATGTTCCCCAAACCTAATTAAATCGGGGTGGGAGAATGAGTCTGTAAAGATGACTTCCTTTGTTGTCGTTGTTGCTAGCTCTAAATTGAAGGTGCCATCAGGTTCCCAGCGGAAACTCCCTGCTCTTCTAAGTAGAACTGGTAACGAATATGGCAAATTAGTATCGCTGCTTTGGAGCTCCCCTGTTGACCCTGGGACGGCGAAATTCTAAGTAAGGAAGTCAAAAATTAGTCAAGTGTCTTAGGAGCTAAAAGTATGGTGACATACCAAGTCTAGAACAAAACGCGCTACAGGAATATACCCAAGCGGTATTCCAGACTCAGCTAAGCCATTAACCTGCTCAAGGCTTTGAGGTCCCGTTATCTTGCGACGTTTATTTGGTCGGCTATCGTCTAGATTCCTTCGTTCAAGAAAGTTGGATAGAGAAGAGGGCATAGTACCTGGGACGAAATATAAGGTTAATAACACATCAAATCTGAACTAGATGGGTAAAATCACCTGAATAGGATGTTTGAACTCTTAGAACAACCATACCGTAATCCTTCTAAGGTACACACTTGAATGAGAAATGGGATGTATGAAAATAGTCGACCTGAAGGAGTCTTATCTCTTCTTATCAAAAAGATCATGTGCTGATAAGAAGCTGTTCCCCAGAGAATCTACGCCAATTACCTAATGTCTGGATCTGATGACTAACAATATGTGCATGTTTACCTAATCTGGGCTGTCTTCGTCAGTGCTGATTGCCTGGAACTTTGCTCTTGATTCATCCTTCATATCTTATTTATACCTTCAATTGACCCTCAAAGGTCAATGTGTAGATTCCAACTTCTTGCCTTTTACCTTTAATTTGCGTCATGGCTTCAGATACTGTGTTGCCTAGTTCCGAGGCTCGCGAGCTAAGTCTTATATCTAAAGTTGAACTAAGAATTGCGTTGGCTGATAGTGATGAGAAGCTTCAAACCCTCCTTAATACATATCTTACTCCTTTACTGTTAAAACTGGGCTCAGAAAGCTTGTCTGTGCGCAACAAAGTGATTTCAGTCTGCCACCACCTTAACACAAGGCTCAAAGCTCCGTCAATCAAACTCCCAGTGGCATCTTTGTTGAGTCAGTTTAAAGAGCAAAAGTCTCAGCTCATTAAACATTTTGATTTGGTCTATCTTCAACAAGGCATTGATCGCCTTGGCTCTGATGCAAGGGTTGAAGTTTTATTCCCCCTACTTCAAGGGATTTCAAAGATCGAAACTCCAGTTCATAGTGCTATTATCTTCAACCTTGTCTTGCGTCTGCTGCCTCTTTTAAAGCTCCCACCCAAAGGTAGCGAGGATGATGTGCAATTGAGACATGTTCTCGGCCTCACGAATCAAGATACCGAGTTTCTGTCTTCGTGGTTCGAGAGACTACTCATTCTCTCGCCAGCGGACAAGAATTCGTTGACTTGCCCGGGTCTTTCTCCCGCAGAATATGCATTCTTGAACAAGGATTGCCCAGTAACCGAAACATTTGATCCATCGACAAGCGGTGGAATGAACCTCGCAGAGACCAAAGTTGCTTGTTTGAGGTTTCTGTCTAGTGGCGCTTTTGCAGATTCTGAAAGGTTATTGCCAGCTATTGTAGCTTCTTCTGATACCAACTCTCGCATTTCTGAGCTTGGCGAAGAAATATTGAAACGATTCACACCGGATTTAGAAGATCAGGATGTTATACAACGATTGTACAGCTTGTATTTCGGGTCAGGCCAAGTACACGGCACACCTCCCGCACGCATTTCTCTGCAGATCAAAGTCTTATCGTTTTTGGGAAAATCAATACGGGCTACGTCGGACACTAGAAGAATAGACCAGTTAATCGAGCAGGGTCTCTTGTCAAACACTGCAAGATCCGCCCAAGGATTGCAAGCGTCGAAATTAAGAACCCAAATATTTACGTTTATCACATGGGTAGTCCGTATGGGTTCACCTATTGACTTAAAGCAAATGCTGCCGAAGGTCATAACAGCTTTGAGAGATTTCATCCAATCGCAGGGATGGCCAAGCCCAAATGCGAGTGGGAAGGATCTGCCAGCAACAGATTTAAGCCTACGGAGTCTTGCATATGAAAGTATTGGTATCATGGTTCCCAAAGTCGACTTCCGACAAGAAGAACTTGAAGCTCGTTTTGATTTTGACCTAATCAGATGGCTTTTCATGTCGTTGAGCTTGGACGATTCGAGCTCTCAGATTTTCGTCAGTATCGAACAGGCGCTAGGTGGCTTTCTTAACTCTTCGTTAATTGGCGAGAGTAAGGAGTTTCAAGAGAGTCTACGGCCTTTCCTGGTACGTCAGATGGATAGTCGACCGGGGGGGGAAGATACTGTAACTGGGTTTAGGATTGTTCGAGGCTCTCAGTATGCTGCTGTACGGTTTGCTAATCGATTCTTGCCGTATCACGATGCTACAGCTCGCTGGATCGACCTTGTAGCTATTGCGCGTGGATCAGAGAGGCAACAAGAGATTGTAGAGGAAGGCGAGAAGGGCCTTCACCCTTACTGGTACCGTCTTCTCTACCCCAGGAAAACAGACTACTCTCTGCCTTCCTCATCTTCAGATGGGGTGCATGACCCTTGGTATAACTTTCCAAGCTTTACCGAAATGTCAGAGTTTCTATTTGAATCTGTTGACCTTGAGGAGAACTCAAAGACGCAAAACCCTTCCACATTGCTAAGTTTATCAGGTTCTTACAGAACTGCGTTTGCTCCTGCAATCACATTCCTACGCAATATTCTCCTTTGGGAATCGTTTTCAAAGTTCGGAATCATGGTAGAAGTTGAGCAGGAGTGGGACCACAAGCTGGAAGTGCTGCTTTCATCGGATGAAAAAGCCCGCCTTGCGTTGAAACAGTATATCCAAATTTCTGACAAAAGTTCTGTTTTGATATTCCTGAAAAGTGCCCTGGATGGCTTCGTCTCTGAGAGTCGCGAAGAAATACAGCAATGTGGCTTACACTTCGTTGAAATTTGTTCTTCGACGTCAAACGATGTTCTTCAAGCACTACTCCCATGGGCACTCACTTTAAAGGGACCTGTCTACAGCTATGACCGTGATCGACAGAGTGTGGCGGCACGAGCTATTGGGATTTTGGTTTCACATCCTGCGTTTCCGGATGGAGAAATGATATCGTTTATCACAGAACTATCAAACACCCTTGCGCAGTGGGAGACTGCCATAGGTGAGGCAGTACTCAAGGTACGAGGTGCAATACTTGCAGTCTCGTATCTATTAAGCAGACTTGCGTTTCGCAAATTGCTGCAAAAAGTGCCACATGCACAGATGGAGCAAATTCTTAATACAATATTTGATATTCTCGAAACCTCGCGCGATTCTCTTCTCCGGCAGGCTGCACAGACATCTATCAGTCAGCTCAGCCTCTCGGCTATTTTATTGCCTACAATGGTGCCAGAGCTTCGCTGGAAGAGCATCAAGGAGAGACTGCTGCACGATGCGAAAGCGGAGAGTGAAGTGTCTATTATGGCAATAGGGCTTCTTTCGCGGACTTTTACACTGACCAGCGCTGACAAACCCCAGTTCGATGAGCTATTATGTGCTCTGTATAGTTTACATGAAACACGCAGCCCCGAGGTTCACTTTTCTGTCGGTGATGCATTAAGCAATGCAGCTGTCGGATGGAGCTCCAAATCACTGGCGCGGGAGTTTGATGTAGATGAAGAAATTCCCGAGTCGGGCGAGTTTAGCTCGGTCCTTGCGGGTATGTGTGACAAGGTCATAGCTGATACTAGGGCGACAAAACCGTCGCTCAGAAAGGCATCTGCCATTTGGTTGCTTTGCTTAGTTAACAATTGTGGCCACATGCGTGTCATGCAAGAGCGTTTGCGTAAATGCCAGGCTGCATTTACAAGCCTCCTCGCAGATCGTGATGAATTAGTGCAGGAATCTGGTGCCCAGGGGCTGAGCCTTGTCTACGAAATGGGTGACCAGGCGCTAAAATATGATCTGGTCCAAGACTTGGTTAACTTCTTCACTTCAAACAATGCTGGCCTCGGAGGAGGGAGGGTCAACACAAATACAGAACTATTCGAGCCTGGGGCCCTTCCCACAGGGGAAGGATCATCAGCTAACACATATAAAGATATTATGAATCTTGCTTCCGAAGCTGGCGATCCAACTCTTGTCTATCGGTTCATGTCATTGGCTTCGAACAATGCCATCTGGACGAATCGAGCAGCTTTTAGTAAACTCGGGATTAGCAGCATTTTCTCCCACTCAAGTATCAATGGGTACCTGGCAAAAAATTCCAAAATATACCCAAAGCTGTTTCGTTATCGCTTCGATCCAAACACAAACGTGCAGCGGTCCATGAATATCATTTGGCACACTCTGGTCAAGGATTCCGTAGCAGTGGTTAACGCGCATTTTGACGAAATCATGGTGGATTTGTTGACAAGCATGATGACAGGGCGGGAGTGGCGTGCACGACAGGCAAGCTGTACTGCTATTTCAGACTTGATTCAGAGCCATAGGCCAGATAAATACGTCACATATATGGACGAGATTTTTACAAAGGCGTTTAAGCTTTTGGATGATATTAAAGAGAGCGTCCGTGTGGCGGCCCTTGGACTGTGCCAGTCAATCACCAATGTGGTGGTTCGCACATTAGAAACAAGTGATACGAACACGAACCGCGCGAGGACTATGCTGAACAGCACGATTCCATTTCTTCTCAGCGACAAGGGAATAGCATCTAGTGTCCAGGAAGTCCAAGGGTTCGCTATTAGCGCTTTGATACGAATGATTAAGAAGAGTCCTAGATGGCTGCTTCGCCCATTTGTTCCTCATATATTAGAAGAATTCTTGAATTTGTTAAGCTCTCTGGAGCCACAAGCAGTCAACTACGTTCATCTGAATGCGGATAAGTACGGGTTGACTGGCCAAGAAATTGACAAAATGAGGTTGTCGAGTATCCGCACATCTCCTATGATGGAGGTGATGGAACGGTATCTGATCGACGATCTGGATGAGACATGCATGAAGGAATTTGCGCCAAAATTGGAAGGTGTGATTCGATCTGCTGTTGGGCTCCCATCCAAAGTAGGCTGTAGCAGAGTTCTGGTCCTTCTGAGCATGAGGACCGCTCTTTTCCAGGTTTATGCAGATCGTTTCTTACACCTACTAAGGAAATGCGTTGTGGACCGGAACGATACCGTCAGCTCGTCTTACTGTACATCTCTGGGCTACCTCATTCGGTTAGGCTCAGATGGCCAAGTCTTGAAGACAGTTGAATATGCCAAAGACCTTTACATGATGGCTGAAGATGCCTCTCATCGAGTTATCTCGGGAGAGCTACTTCATGCAATGTCCAAGCTGTCCAATGATCGATTTATGGCGTTTGCTACTACCGCCTTACCTTTCATTTTTGTCTCCAAAAATGATGTGGATGATCATGTTAGAGAAATTTTTGAGAGGATATGGCAGGAAAACGTGGGAGGCTCTCGCACTGTATCCTTGTATATCAGGGAGATTGTCTGTATAATCTCTAGCAACTTGGATTCGCCGCGGTGGGCCATCAAGCACACAGCAGCTCTTGCCATTGCCAACGCTATCATGTCTCTGGGTTCTGAGATTGATATTGCCACTAGTGAACTTGTGTGGCCAGCCTTGGAGATGTCCTTGGCTGGAAAGACGTGGGATGGGAAGGAGTCTGTGATCCGGGCGTTTGTGAGATTTGTTGGCCATACTAAGACACTGCTGCAAGACAATAAGCCTCCCAGAAACTTGATAAAAGTGAGATCGGATTTCTCCTTGATCTTGGGTTGTTAAATATCTGACTGTTACTTTTTAGGTAATTGCAATTAGGGAAGCGAAGAGGAATAATCCAAAGTATCGACCACATGCCCTTAGCGCTTTGGGTGAGATTTCAAAAGCACGCGATGATCTGAACTTCATGCCCGATACTTTGAGCATTGTGTCAGGAGTGCTTGATAGTCTCCTAGTGGACAGACGGGATGAGATGGATATTGACTCGGATATTGGCCATAATAAACCCGGGTATAACTATATTCCTACTACCTCTATCTCCAAAACATGGCTAACTATACTTATAATACAGGCAGAATGAAATATTAGCAACTTCCGTGAAATGTTTACTTCAATGTTTCAATCCAAGGAGCTGCTCATCAGCAGCAGAAGGTCGGACCCACAGCGGTTTTTTTTTTTTTTTTTTTTGGTGGGGAGTTGAGAGAAGAACTGACCAAGTCGCAGAGTCGAAGGAATATCTCACACGGATGACGTCAATGATTGGCATAGCACTCGGGGATGGCGGGAGACATGTGCAGATCACATTGTACGAAGAACTCCAAGCATTTTTTATAAGGATACACGACTGGGTTTCTCAGGATTCCAACGAGAAAACGGATTTACGCAAGCTGGAGGAACCGCTAACAGGACTAGCGGAGCAAATGTTCAGCCGTCAAATCGATGCATCTATAGAGAGGATTCGAAAGAATCGAGCACAAGCAGCTCTCGCATATATTTCACTCAGTCAGCAGGTAAGACTCATGGTCTTTAAGGGACTTGATGAATTTCTCAAAACTTGGAGAGACGGAGAAAGATCGAGACCGGTGCAGGAAACCCTAGAAGAGGCATTGTGCAAGTTAGTATGACCGGGTACTGGTTAAAAGGGAAACCGTTGCCCTGTTTGACTTGATTTATAAGAGATGGAATGTATGAATATATAGATGAATTATATTATATAAAAAGAATCTTGGACAACTAAATTTGAACCATGGAACAGTGGAAAGATTGACAGCGGGCCGTGAAGTCAAATAAGATGTGGGGGATCACGAGTCTTGGAAGTTGGGGTTTCAACAATCACGGCGGCTAACTGGCATCCATCCATTCTATCCATTTTTGTCCTTTCTCCTCAAGTCTGGTTTTGTTCATTCCTTGTCCTCCCAAAATATTGGATAACCTTTATTTTAATCCATTCTTAATCTTTGGACGTTGAGTCTTGGGCAACCACGCCGAATTTCCATCCGCCATGAACCCCACTGGTAGTGAAGATGAACTATTCTTGAACTCGTCTACCAGGCCCATTGAGTCGCCCGTCGTCGAACCTCTGCGTATTACCAAAAGAGAATCCCCTTCACCCAGGATGACCTCCACGCAGCATAGTGCTGCAACTCTTCCATATCCAGAAGACCCTCCTAGATCCCAGCAGTCGCACAGATCTAGTTCGAGTAGTGTAAACCCAAGTCCTGATCCTGGAAGACTGGGCTCACCGGGCTCACCGGGCTCACCGGGTGACACTAACATATCTTCACCATCAACTGGGCTGGGCCCTTTGGAACCGTCGGATTATCCACCAGCTTTACGGCCGCGGGACGGCCGCGAGCCCAAACCAGCCACTTTGGCAGAGAGGCGGGGAAACAGGCCCAAACCATTGCCAGATTCTCCGGGGCCTGAGTTACCTGATAAAGAAGCACTATTTCCAAGAAGATATATGGAAGTCCCAGCTCCTCCAGCTTCTGCGAATATCCCCCAGCAAAGCGCAACCACAGGAACAAGTCACCATCAACACTACAAGCCGGCTGCTCAGGGCCCAATTGGGCGCGATCCTTCAACATTCACAACACAAAACTGGCCAGCACCAAATAGTGCCATTAATAGAATCAGTTCTACTGCCTCAGTTTCAACAACCCGTGCGCAACGTGGATCACCTCCTCCACCGGAAACCCCAGTCGTCGGGCCGGAACAACAAACGGGCTCTGACATTGAAGCGCGATATGCTGCTGCCGGGATCGCAGGTACATCAACACTAGCAGGGCTACAGGCTCAGAGTGCTGCAGCACAAAGACGGGCAGAACAGTATGTTGGCCAACAACCGAGGAATCAACATCCCGTACCGCGACCCTGGACTCCTACCGAGCAACCAGGAACGCAACCACATGGACCGCCGACGGTTTATCAAGGTCCTGGAGTGGCAGCCACAGAAAGTCAAGTAGCCAGTCAGCCTGTCCCCTCTGTAGCAACTCCAGCACAGCAGGCGCCCAGAATACCGCCACATGGTTTGGAACAAGATTTCGAAAGGATGCGGGTAAGCTCATCGCCTCCTCCTGCATATTCTAGTGTATCCAGTCCAGCCACCTCTCAGCCGTTCTCGAATGAAAAGCAACACCCAAATGGGCCAACACGTCATCCATGGATACCAACCGGTCATCCTGCCAGCAGGAACGCAGCTAATACCAGCGGTGATGCTGGCGCCCAGCCAGCTCCTGCTCAGGACCACCCTGCATATGCGAACGACCCAAGATTCCAACAAATGCCGTCACAGTCACCACAAAACATCAACCAGAATGGTCAGGCAAACTTCCAGCAGGTTCAAGTCTCTGCATCTCCAGCGCCATCTGGACTTCCACCGGCCTCTCCGCCTCCACTCCCAGAAGGATGGATAGCTCATCTTGACCCTAACTCCGGCCAATACTACTATATTCACCTTCCCACTCAATCAACCCAGTGGGAGTTTCCAAAGGGTCCCACGCCATTAAACCTTAATGAGACACCGTTATCGCCAGTGGGAAGTGTATATAGTAGCCACCCTCTCTCGTCGCCAGGATTATCAGCCTTCGGCAAACCACTGGCTTCTCCTGGACTTCCTTTGACTCCAGGTTACGAAAGTTTACAATCTCCCGTCACCGGATTTACTGGGCCCCCGCCAAGTAGCGGAGTTGACTTGTATAAAATTTCACCAACCAATGGTGTTTACTTCGGTCCATATCTTCGATATACTAATATGGACCTTGAGCGGGGTATCTGGCTGGGCTCCATTTTGTTAGTAACGGATGCTATTCAACCTCCAACAATACATATTCATCAGAGCATCGATTTGTCGCCTAACCCCAGGCAGCTAAAACCAATCAGCATCGCGGTCCATCAACGGTGGACGTTCTATAAATATGACATCGATTTGCGAATGGAAGAATCCGGACCTGCAAAATGGACCTATGCTATCACATCTCATCTTGGTTGCACTCGCTACGAATTCCTGGTTGCGGGACGGCATGAGACCAATTGGCGCTTTATCGCAACCTCAGGAAACGATTTTTCTATCAACGTAAATGCCAACGATCGATCCAGGGTCGGTGGGGTAGGGTTTATGTGGAAAGATATCATGCAGAAGCATAATGAAATCGGGGGCTTTCATGTGCAACTATGCCTGGGAGGCCAGATATATGCAGATAGAATGTGGAAAGAGATTCCCTCTTTGAAGCAGTGGCTTTCAACTAGTGGAAAGGAGGCAAGGAAAAATACTCCTTGGACCGCTGCCCATGAGGAGGATGTCTCACACGCTTATTTCCACTATTACACAAGCCACTTCGATCAACCCTTCCTGAGAGAAGCATTCGCTCAAGTTCCCTATATCTGCCAAATTGATGACCACGACATGTGAGTTTCCACCCCTTCCTTCTTGTCACCCACGGCTCCGCCAGTTCCACTGACTTGCTCAGATTTGACGGCTTTGGATCCTATCCTGAGCATATGCAATTTTCAAATACGTTCAAGAATATCGGGCGAATTGGTATCGAGATGTATCTTCTCTTTCAACATCACACTACGCTTGATATTCTTCGCACTATCAGCACTGATATCGACTTATTTACAGTTACTGGCACCGGCTGGCATTTCGTTAAATACCTAGGGCCTGCGGTTGTCGTAGTCGGCCCAGATTGTCGATCAGAACGGAGCCCTCATCAAGTAATGGCTGGTCCAACATATCAAGGTCTTTTCCCCAAGGTTGCGATGCTACCTCCTTCTGTTCAACACTGTTTGTGGATGATTTCTGTCCCAATTATCTACCCACGACTGGAAACAGCCGAACATATTGCTCACACTGTTGCTACCGGTAAGAAAGCCGTTACTGGTGCATATAATGTACTTGGGAAAGTGACCAGCTCAGTGGCTGGGGTTGTGGGTGCGAAAGATATGGTAGGCTCTGGCTTTGACTCTGTCAAGCGGGCTGTGGGAAAGTCAGGACTCATGGGTGGCATATTGAGTCCATTTGGAGAGTTCGACCTCCTCGACGAGTTGAGAGATCAATGGACTCATGAGTCCAAGGTGCGTGAGCCGCGTCCTCTCACTTCTTCCAGTCAAGATTTTTCTGATGGCATTTACAGGATCTTGAACGAACTTACCTTATTCGCACCCTTCAAGGCATCGCACATCAAAAGTCTATCCGGATGACCTTTCTCTCTGGAGCTGTCAATGTCTGCGGGGCGGGCTTAGTTCACGACCCAACGCATCCTTCTGACCACAAGACAATGTACCAACTTATTTCATCGTCAGTAGTAAACAATCCTCCTCCTTCGTATGTCATCAAACTTCTCCATGGCCATAACAAGCCTCTATACGTTCCTGCCAACGGTTACCGCTCCAATCCTTCACAGCCGACAGACACTAAAGAGGACATGATGGAGATTTTCCAAACCGATGTTTCCGGTCAAGCACGAGAACACCGAAAACTGATGGGTCGTAGAAATTACGTTGCTATCGTCGCTTATGATCCGGAAGTGGTCAATGTACCTTATGGCAACGTCGAGGCGGTCCATGGGGGAGGCAAGCTGAACCTTGCCGCGGACTTCATGGTACAGGGTGATGGGACCTTTGGGAATGTTGTCAAATATGGACCAGTCATTGTACCGAGCTTGAAATTCAAAGTCAGATAATCAAAAGAGCAATATTCTTGCCTGGGAACATTGCTTCTTTACCTGGCCCTGGTGCCGGCAGGGTGACGAAGGAAAAGAAAGAAAAGAAGAAGGACATGAAAATATGTCCAACGAGGAGAGGGTGGGTGAGTCAGCCATGGTAAAGGGGACGGACTAACAAGAATCTTTCTTGCTAGGCAGCTGAGATCAACCGCCTGGAAAAGGCTTCCATAAGGAGGAGAGGAAGTGGCGCTTAAAAGGGCGAAAATCGAGGTCCTCAGAAATAGGAGGAAAAGGAAGGGGACGCAGAGGCGGTTAATCGTAGGAATGCAGTTAGGGCTGGCCCCTTTTAATGCCATTCCTCCAGGTAACTAATCCTGTGGTATAAGTAATAAGTACTATAGTAACGAACGGTAGAGCGGTTAAAGAACAGTATAACGAGGGTGGAATCGCTTTAATAGGTACAGATCCCAGGGCCAGCAAGAAGAATCCATTAATATAATATAGTCGTCTCCCATAGTGTTGTCCCATTTCGCGGTCGGGTCAATGGGAACCTTCAGTTGACTATCGAGCTTCTCTGAGCCACTCTAGATAACTTTATCTCGTTGAAATCTAGATATACTTTACAAGACCACAGTGTAATTCATGTGAATGTTCAGATGAGGCCTTGATTGAAGACTCACGAGCCCTAAAATAATACCAAGTACGCCCTCGCCTCCTACCCTGCGCTGAAATGGAAGGCCCGCAAAGTCTTCAACGGTCCCGATCCTCGAAAAAGAATTGCACCATGATCAATTGGTTCTTTTCTTGTAGGCAGTGATCTATAACCCCAAAGTATGGCTAGAGTGATAAAGCCGTTACATATAAAAATGGTAGTTAGAAGTCAAGACTTGTCTATAAGTAAATTACATCAAAGACTGAGATATCTTTGAAGTTGACTAATCATAACATATATGTCAATCTTGTCTTGAATGATTCTTCGTGGTGTAGGTAGTAAATATCTCTTGGGCAATACTACATAGTCAGGTGACCAATCGATCCGCTATTGAGCCCTAAGGATAATCATCACCCCCCTAGAGACTTGCCTCGAATTCGACCCCAGGAGCAATTCCACAAGAGACTCGACGCGTATGTCGTCCATGGAAGATAATTTACGTAGAAATCCGTGCTAGTTATGTCGACTGAGATAGAATGCATAGTTGCTCAAGTCGTAGATATTCATTCAATACTACCGATTGTGTCTGTCTTGACAAGATCAGAAGGTATAGGAGGATTCTTAACATAGTAGCGGCAACCTGTACCTTCTGGTCCCTAATAGCGATTAGCTATATCATCAGATCGACCAAATAACCACCCGCCCGTCAACACCACTCGCTAAATGGCAATTTGTCAGTTACGCTTGTGTTTCAAGTATAATGGGAAAATCATAGGAATTCTTACTGCTAAACTTGTGGACCACGCCACCTGATTCTTCATAAACCCGAATTGTGTTGATGGTGTTTTGATGGACAGTCTTGAGCTGGGTGTCAACTTGAGTCTGTCCCTTGAGATCCATTTGACGGAACATATTAAGAGCTGACTCTTCGCGAACACTACTTGCTCCCAATCCTGCTTTATTCTCAATAGTTCCGGCAAACTGCCATGAGCTTTCATCTCCACGGAAGCGGTACGGTTCACAATCCTAGGGATTTTATTGTCAGAAGAGTGTCTACATTGCAAATGTGAAAACCCCACTCACATGGCCGGCAGCTATTATTTCATTCTCTCCGTTCCAGATCAAGCCGTTCAATGGGAGGAGACGCGTTGGAATATTCAGCATCGCCCTAGGAGGCTGTTCCGGGGCACTTGGATACACTACCGTAATACTGCTATCATGTCCGGTGAAAGCAAGCGCATTCCCACTTGGAGAGAAGCTCACACCTTGAATCCATCCAGCCGAATCATTCAAGAATTCACCACAAATCGTATTGAAAGGCAGGCGCTCGCCCCAGGCGCTAGGCTCCGGGCGGTTGTCCACGCCCTTGATATAGCTAGAAAGCACTCTTGCATGAGAATCAGTCGAGCCTGCGGCTAGCAGAACAGAGTTTGGATGCCAAGAAAGCGTTGTGATGGTACTCCGAATGGGCTTCTTCAAGTGCTTTGAAATCCACCAATCGTTCTCCTCCTCAAAGTAGCATACTGCAATCACACGAGCCCCCGAGCCTACGGCAAATTTCTGCTCGGACGGGGACCATCGCACAAATGTAGCCGCTCTATTAATCCGGAGAAGGACCAAGGTTGGCTTCCAGCCTGAGGTAGTTCGCTCCCAGACGTATGCATTGCGGTCTTAAGAGATGGAAATCAGCTAAGTCTGGGTAAGTGAGAATAGCAACAGAGAATTTACCTTGTGAGCAAGTAACGATTCGCCCACTCTTTGGGGCAATATCCACACCAGTCACAATCTTTTCATGGCCTTTGAGTTCATCTGTCAATGAGAACTTGTTGCCTGACGTCTGATAAAGCTCCACATTGCTATCCCTAGCGACTGCAAGTGATTGCTTGTCGGTAGAGAAGGAATGATCTGCAATAGGGCTATGGAAGAGGTGATGTACTTCTGGGCCACTCATTGTAGGTACATAAATAACTGACAGGAGGAGCTCTCTACTGCCAGTAGGTTGATGATTCGTACTCCTAGGGAGCTTGTGGGGAGGTGAGGAGGGGAGCTAAAACAGCGGATTAGCTAATACATCACATGACCCACTTCTGATAGATTCTTGTTTACCATCTGACATCTTCAGCCCTGGCCATTTTCCCATCCATTCAAGTTGAAAGAATTCATACTTTTTATATTTCCTTATTTTGATAATCTAGAATATGTCTACAAAAGCGGCACCCACGCACGGAGCTCGAGGTCCGCCCACTTCTACAGGACCTCCAAATCAAACGTATGTGCTTGTCCTTCATCTAATTCATGATACCAGAGAATCCTTACCATCGCCTAGGTTATACTGCTCAAATCTACCGGATAAACTTCGGAAGCATGACCTACGACTCTCCCTCTATACGCTTTTTGCAACGTATGGTACGATCCTTGATGTTGTGGCCATGAAAACAGAAAAAATGCGTGGCCAAGCCCATGTTGTATTTAAGGATGTTCAATCAAGTACACAGGCCATGCGGGCTCTCCAGGGTTTCAATTTTTTTGGTAAAGAAATGGTATGTCGAATTAGGCATTTGGTTCGGATTTATTGCTCATGATACACTGTAATTTAGACAATCGCCTATGCTAAGGGCGCATCAGACGTCATTGCCAGACTTCGCGGCTCCTACAATATGCCAACACAAGGGGCTGTTGGGCCAAGTACTGGCACCTCGACTGACCTTCAAAAGTCGATCTTCAGTGGCCCTCCTCGATCAATGGCGTTACCGTCAAAGCCTACCGGGGATGTCAATGGTCAGGCTCCAACTCACGGAGTCAAACGACCTCGAGAGGAAGCAAGTGACGAAGAAGAAGCTCCAATGGATGAAGAAAGTGATGTGCCAATGGAAGCTTCATCAGATGAGGATTAGATTTTCATTTGCTCATCGAAACCACCTGGTTACACTCCCGGATGATTGAGAAAATGGAACACTGTCTTCTGGCCAATCTAAAATGCTATCTTTGAGGTACTTTGGGCTCCTGGGTCACTTCCTTTGCAAAAGGCTCATGTGGAACTTGTAAACTAACGCAATTTCCTATCAGGCCGAACCAAATGAGAAGGTATCTCCCGGGGGTGAGATTCTGCCACCCTGCGATATGCATCATCGCGTCCGCAGTGTTACAGGGATGAACGAAGAAGGCCGGAGTGCCGTGTTCTGGATGATACTACGAGAAGCCGAGGTCAGATGCGATCTAAATTTCGAAGCGCACACTTACATTGATACTGATACCACCTATAACACCAACACCCATCAGTTCCTTTTTGTACTGTTCTGGTACCAGGTATTTGTACATTGTGTCTCTGTCTACTGGTCCACCGCTGTCGCCCCACCGTAAAGTGAAATACAACGTGGGGACTTGGTAACTTGGTGAAAGGAGGATGTCGTATTCTACCCGTAACCTTGGACTCGTATCGGCTGAGCGGACAAGAGCTTCCTGGTAATAACTGTTAGGGGTTACATGGAAAGAGAAGGAGGGGGGTATTTTCTACGAACAGGGTCATCTTCAAGAGCTTCGAGTCTCGATCGTTGGGGATCTTCAGGTTCTTCCAGAATATCTTCGTCGCAAATAACGTCAACCGTGTCAATCTCTTGTGATATCTTCAGAATAGGCCCGTTCCCCTAAAAGTGGAAGCAATGTAAGAATCAACAATTATTTATCTGTGCAACCAAATTGTAATGCAACATGGGCGAATCATTACCTGTTCTTCCAGCCGAATTGATGACCAGCCTAAACCACTAGGTGGTTCAGATTGACGTATTTTATCTAGAAAGTAGCAACAGGCATGCCGGAATTCCTTGACTGTTAGGAATGGAAAAGCTGATAGGCCCGGTGTGCTTGATGGAGCAACCATAGGTACGGAATTGACACTAACAAACAGTAGGCTACCTACGTTGATAAGTAGTGTAGATAAATAACGGAGGGGTCAATTACTAACAATTACGTCTATTTAGCCGGCAATTTCTGGGGAATAGAATATAAACAAGTCTTCTTCTGCACGCTGTAAAGAGAAGATACAGGTATGGGTAGTTTAGAAAAGTAATAGGGGCTAATAGGCAGATAATTGTAATATACCTATAGAGTATATCAGACTAAAAGGTCACCTGCTACCTATACAATAGAATAGGCCTAGGCCATAGCAGTAGATACTAAGCTCTATTACTACCTACCTTATTATTTAATATTCTATTACTCATTTCACGTAAAAAAAATTTGTTCCTTATCCTTATTCGCTTATAATTAGTTAATTAGCATTTTAGCCTTATTGAACATCATAGGTCATAGCCCTGGTCTTCGCAGTATAGCTACCTAGGTAGGTACTTCAAGGTAGGTAGGTATCTGGGTGTTATTTTAGAGAGATACAGACTCAATTAGCAGCTTTTTTAAGACCTCTATTGCTTATACTAAGGATCTATAAGTATTTGTAGCACTAACTGGAATATACGAAGGAACTCTTATTTTAAGGCAAACCTGCATTTATGTCATTATGGCTATATCCACCATATAAACTATAGCATTATTATAGTGCCACCGTAAATCTGCCTAATTGACCTGTGTAATGCGGAGGGGAAATATAGAGACATGAAGACGATAGATCAATCGCACTATATATAATTATGACCAACACGGGAATAAATAATCTACTAGATACTCTATAGAGTAGTGTGAATCACAGGCAACCACACGAGAATATTCTAAACTGGTTTTCATGTCTAGTATTCAAAGTTGGAAGTGTCCACCATAGCAAAGATGTTGTGTATCTCCAAAACAAATTACATTCCCACTCGTTTTGTATTCACCAATCGGTCACCCAAAGAGACAGTCTTGCAAAATGGGATTAACCAAGAAGGCATGACTTGTCGAATGTTCCGGCTATATATGGTAATCAATGATTATCCAATGTCTTCTGTATGTAGAGGTCGTCATCGAACCTTTGCGACCATTTGACTATATATGACTTGCGCTAACATAATGTCGGAAGCGAATTTGATACTCTATTGGGGATGTAATAAAAATAGCCTTCAAGCAGTTAGTTGATCCACTTAATTCGGGGTAACAAATCATTTCATATTGACTATAGGTAGTACCTACAGTATCTGTAACCTTCCCTCCCTATCTTGCTTTGTATATGGCAAGTTTCACAGGCGCCACGCAACCTGACAAGTCTTACTGGATGTTGCGAATTCCTGGGGACGAATACATTTCCAGTTGCCTGCGACCTTTTCGCAGCAAATACTCTATTGCGGTAAAGTCCTTCTTATGGATGGTGCGGTGTTTTTCAAATTCCGCCCTACAGCGTAATGATTGTCATGGTTAATTTAACTCGACATAATAACGGACGAATGGAATATACCTAGCATAACTTCTGAAGTTGTCCCTTGTCTCCTACCCAGGGCAAGGGAAATGGGAAATATATTAGCAAGGGACTCTCTCCAAAGGTGACTCATGCGACAGAAATCTAAATGAATTAATTTATTCTCACCATAGGTTTTTTTTGTATCTCCCGGAGGCATTGTCGAAAGAGAGATAAAACCTCCCTTTGAAGGCCTGACAATCTGCCCATGGGATCCTGCTTTAACCACGTAGAGTCATCGATAGATGGTAGAAGAGAGTAGTAGTATGGTATAGCTGGCTAGTAAGTGAACCCGTATAGACGTATGTATGTATGTATGTTTTCCCGTGTCAGGAGAAGGTTTCCTTGCCATGGACAAAAGGAAAAAACAGTCCCACGGGTTGATGACCTCACGATCGTCTCCGATTTGCTCCGGTGGGTACCTATTAAGTAGTCAGTCCTATATACCGAGGTGCTTTAAGTACTACACAAGTAGATATAATTCATATGTTCGGCTCCCTGAAGTTAAGTAAAGACATATATCCATATGTACGGTACAATATAAAATAATTCCTTCTTATTCTCTAGGGAATCGGTTTATTTACTTATTTCCCCATTCAATACAAAATGCCTGCATTCTCTGTAAGTGTTGTTATAAAATAATAATAAACAACAATCCAGTCACTGTATACGCATATACATATGTATTTATAATACCGAATTGATACTCCCTACTGACTGGATGCAGCGCCTTATCCGCTTCCTTGCCAAAGATGGCAACATTTACTATGGCGATGCTATCCTTCCGGCTGGTGTCACAGACATCGCTACAGCGACCATGGCTCGGGTAATCCAAGGTGATATTTTTGGTCAGCATCGGGTGACGGATCATGTCGCCGAAGTAAAGATACTCCTTGCTCCTCTAGCAATGAAGGACATTAAGACCGTGCGTGGTCTTGGTCTGAACTATGAACAACATGCCAAGGAATCCAACCTTCCTGCACCCAAATACCCGGTTCTTTTTTATAAGCCAATTACCTCTATTACGGGACCGAATGATGAGATCCCTGTCCCATCTATTGCGCAAGTGTGTGAAGGACTGGACTATGAATGCGAATTGGTTATTGTGATCGGGAAACAGGCAAGAAATGTCTCCGAGTCGGACGCTCTGGATTATGTCCTGGGTTATGCCATAGGCAATGATGTATCTCATCGCGAATGGCAGCTTAAGCGTGGAGGTGGCCAATGGGCCCTGGGCAAGAGCTTCGATGGCTGGGCTCCTTTTGGACCTGGCATTGCCACTAGGGAGCTGATCCGTGACCCGAACGCGCTGAGTATTACAACGAAGGTGAATCAACAGGTTGTTCAATCGTCTTCAACAAGAGACATGATCTTCGATGTGGCAAAGACAGTCTCATTTCTGTCAATGGGAACAACCTTATTGCCCGGTGATTTGATCTTTACAGGAACGTAAGTTATAGCATCCTGTTCGCTAGTTCCATGCTCATCCCCTTTCTATCCCCATGCGCGGGTTAAATGGGTTAAACGGGTAGAGTCTCACATGCTACAGGCCTCAAGGAGTTGGAATGGCTCGAAAGCCTGCTCTCTGGCTGAAGGATGGTGACCAGGTTGAAGTGTCTCTTGAGGGCGTAGGGTCTTGCCTCAACCGGGTCGTGTGGGAGAAGACGCCTTCGAAACTCTGAAGGCATCGAATGGTACAAATGTTTCTCAATGCTAGATTCAGTATCCATCTTAAGAAGATCGATTGACACACCTAGGTAGTACATTTTTCGTAACATTTTATAATGGCAACTACATTAAGAGTTTCACTGGTAATCGTCCTCCTTACCACCAAAAATATTATTCTAAACTAAGGAATCAAACCCTCTAGGCTGTCTGAGCTCCATATCCCCGGATAGCTTCGGCAAACGCCCAGCTCTGCGCTTGAACCTTCTCATCTTCCTTTACCTCAACCCCATCCTTAGTGATTACTGCAATCGAGTACTCATCAAGACTTCGCGCATCCCTGTAGAATAAGACCTTCATGCACTCCTGCAGCGCCGCCACCGCATTGTCTTTGGTGATGTCTTCGATGGGCCGCTCTTCTGGGAACAGACGACGGAGTATCGGGACAGCAAGGTGAGCGCCAAAACCCGTTGCCATATGCGGTGCAGAGAAAGTATTCCCGAGTAAGTCAGCAGAGCTGAGGAAGGGTGCTCCATTTCCATCAAAGCCAGCAACAAGGACATGATTCCAAAGTGGATTGAATTGAGAGCGGCGCTTATAGAAAACCTTTGACAAATAAGTGAGAAGGTTTTTTGCGTTGAGCATGTTGCCGTGGGTTGAATAGTGCTCCCTTATGTCGATCGATTCCAAGAGCCGGTCGATGTATTGCATATCAGAGACATCACCACCAAAACCGACGACAGACGAATTTGCAAAAACACGAAGGCGTTTGACATCAGTGAAGCGTGCAAGGGATCCATATGATGCTTGTCGAAGGAAATAAAGTGTCAGGAGCAATTCTAAGTTTCCACGATTTGGCAGTGTCCGACATACCTAATTTATCAGCAGCAATTGCAACTCCTCCATTGAACTTGACTGCTACCACTGACGTGCCAGTCACTGTAGGTGATGATGTATGGGTGATCGGGCCCGATGTTTTAAGGTATGACGGGTTATAAGATCCATAAATATCATTCCTGGGCTAGATATATAATGTTAGATAAGACTGGGAAGCCCAGGTAACGGTTTCCTTACTCGGCCCCAGATTTCCGGGAGATGGTTCATAACGCGCTCAACGGCGGGTAGGTACCTGTTGGTTTCCTATAAAGGTGACGAATCAAAGAAGACGCAAAGAGCCGTAATGATCTGAATCGATTAAAGGCAGACTAAGAACCTTATAGGATATTTTAAGAGAAGGTGCAACTCCAAGCGATATAGCAGCTATGTGAGTATAAGTAGATAGGTAGGTAGGTACCTAGGCAGCTAGTAGAGCTGACGTCCACTTGTTTTAGATATTACCTAACCATCATCCCCCCAATGGCGGTGAAACTTTGTGCCTATCAGAGTTAATCATACCTTACTAGGTAGGTACCGACGCTAGTAGCACCTTAAGGTTATAGAGGTACCTCCTATTATCTACTAGGTAGGTAGCTACTATTGCTGTAGGTAGGTAAAGATATGAAAGGTATATATGTAGTTATATGTATTGCCAAAATGACAGCTTCAGTTATTTAAATTTTCGAGGTTTTCTCTGAAGCCAGGATTAGGGTGTGTAGCTACAAATCTAGTAGGATTAAATGATAATATACTCTTAATCTATGTAATTAAATACCAGAAAATACCCAGATACTTACACACTCACACCATAGTATGTACCTAAATAAGATAACAGACACCCTTCCCTATTGGAAACCTTAATGTTACTTGCCGCGACTCTACACTGTATATCTTCTGTCTAGGCAGGCCCAACAGTGCTGGGAGCGAACTCAATGGGACCTTTCTGCCCTCTAACTCTCTTTTCTTCCGTTTTATAGTTTACTTCTTGCCATGTCTTCAAAAGCTCTTCTTTGAAACCCCAGTCCGGCAACTTAGAAGCATCCCATATATAGTTGGGTAGTGAAGTAGAGTATTGTGCCTGGTCATTAATTCCCACATGGTCCCTTAGCTTCTTAAGTAAACTAGGGTTCTTTAACGATGTTGAACCGGCTAGTTTCTCATTAAAGTGTATTCCTTGCTTCTTTAGCGAGAGAAAATGGCCAAATTTTGCGTTGGCACCTGAGTCGGGGGAGCCTGGCGGTGATGGAGGGATATCTAGTTTCGGGACTGGAGGAAGAGTTAAGTCATGTATAAATGCCCGGATGTCTGAAGGATGCAAGTTGTATGTGTCTTCATGTGGGACATCTAGTGCTTGACTATGTGATGGTCCCAAAACAGGGCCGCTGAGCCCTTTATCGGTAGATGTTTCTGGCCCGATAGGGCGATTATTCAGTGCTGCTCGAGCTAATTATTAATTAGAATCTGATGGTCCTTTCCAGGTATTACTGAGTGGTAGATATGTCATTACCTGCATTGGTTTTCGGCTTTTTATTTGGGCTTTCCTCCTTCGTATACTATATGGAGAGATTGTAAGTTCACTTCAGTGTCTTATGACTGGTTGAACATACCTTGGGATGTGGTATGTCATTGTTTTCAATCTCGTCCTCACTGCTACTTTGGTATGACCCGAGGCCAAGCATGACTGCTAAAGTTTAGAAGCGGGTTGCTTAATCGATAATATTCAAAAAAAAAAAGATGCTTGTGAGAAAAAGGTAGAACTAAATATGAATGACAGACAGATTTTCGGAAGACTGAAAGTTGTGGACGGTATTATGCCAAGCACTTTTAGCTCTGGTGACTGTAGGGGAATTACCTTATATAAGCCAAAGGCAGCTGTAGCATCACGTCAGATTAGGAGCACTTCCTTCTCAACTTCAAAGCTAGGAATTCCGCCATATCCAAGCTCATCATTTGACCTGTCTACTGGGAGCATTATCATTACTAAATTGAAATTTCGATTTAAATTCAAGTCAAGTCTTTTTGTCATAATGGTATCACTCATGGGCCACTCTTATATGGGTGATACTGGCACATTTGCCCATACAACTACAGGTCAAGTCAAAGAACATTCATTTTACCCGTGAGTTACATATTATTAATTAAAAGATTAATATTGATCCATCTCTACTAGGTACACCGATAATGGCGGCTCAACCTTGGGAATTACGGGCTCCGATTTCGCAATCCTCGCTGGTGACACTCGCTCTGTCTCAGGATTTAATATCAACACTCGTTTTGCCCCAAAGGTATTCAAAATTGGAGGCGATGATGAAACCGGGGAAGGGGCTCATATCCTTCTGTCTGTTGTCGGCTTCGCCGCAGATGGGAACGCACTTAAGGAGCGACTAGATGCAGTTGTGAAAATGTACAAGTATCAACACGGAAAACGCATGTCTGTTAGAGCATGTGCGCAGCGATTGTCGACAATTCTTTACCAAAAGCGCTTCTTCCCGTACTACGTACATGCTATTCTGGCTGGTTTGGACGAAGAGGGCAAGGGGGTGTTATACAGCTACGATCCGGTAGGCTCCTATGAGAGAGAGCAGTGCAGAGCAGCTGGATCTGCGGCCAGTTTGATTATGCCCTTCCTGGACAACCAAGTCAACTTCAAAAATCAATACATTCCTGGAAGTGGGGAAGGACATGCGTTGGAGCAAAAGAAGGCAGAACCTTTACCTAGAGAGACTGTCGAACAAATTGTGCGAGATGCGTTTACCAGCGCCGTGGAGAGACATATTGAAGTTGGAGATGGCTTGCAGATGGCTATTATTACAGAGCGTGGGATAGAGGAAGTCTTTACTCCTTTGAAGAAGGACTAGAGAGGATTGACAGGTCTACATACTTGCCCACATTACAATTAATTCAACTAATTGTTTTTCTTATTTTTTATTCCGCTGTTCTCTATCTGTAGCACTTATAAGGTGTGGTACTATGCACATACACTATCCTTACTACTACTAGGCACTATTACTCATCCCAGTTTACTATTCCACTAATTATTGACCATGTCAATCAGAATTCTTTTGTGCTTATTTGCTTCAAGATATTCAACCAGAAAGAAAGAGGGCAGTACCTACTATGTAATAATCAAAAGGTATTCTATGTACATACCAATGCAAACAAGTCAAACTGGTAAAGCTGCAAAGGATGATTTCATGGGAACTTGGAAATTTATTTTAGTCACCGAGATAGAAGCGCATATCCATGCCTTAAACACCCTAAACGCCTCGCCTGGTTAATCTTTTGCTTCTTTTCAGCATAGCCTTATAATTATCTCGTCCATCAATGTTCCTCAAACAAGCTATTTAAATTTCGTTTTATACTATTATACTTTACTGCTGGTCCAGAATGTGACGACGGCCATGTCTGGTAATCTAGGACGCACGCTGTATTCTAGCATCTGGGAAACAGCAAGCCCACTGTTTGTACGAGGACTAAAGACGAGTCGCTTTGTCTACCTTGGGAGTGCAAACATCAGCTTTTCTTCAGGTGGATTTCTATCTAAGACAACCGCTAGAAGAATATCATCGTTGCCTCCCCGGAAAAGGACGCACCTCACTAATAGGTTGGCGCCTGGGAGGTTTTTTGCATTAGGTGTTTCTCCTACAACAAGTGTGATAGAAAATGGGACGACAGCCCCAGCGAAGGTGATTCTACAATGCCATTACCACCTCAAAAGACCGGCCTCCTTTAACCTCACGCTAAACACATGGAGACAGAATTTACACACAAATAATGATAACCCACAGAGAACTGGAGCTTCCAGAGACCCCTCGAAACCTACTATTGACCGTGCTTCTTCCGAGCGGGACCAACCCAATACTTACATCCGCCCAGAGACACCCAAACCCGAAAAACCGGCGCAGGAGTTGCAGCAGTGGGGGATATCAAATCGTCAATTATTCAATCGGCTACCTCATGTGTCACAATTACATAGACCCACTAAAGAAGAACTGTTGGCTGCAGCAACCGGTTTTTGGTCCCGTCTCAAGATACGCTTTAAATGGTTCTCAATTCGAAGCGTGCGTCCTTTTAATCTCGACGAAATAACGGCCCTTTTTTCATGGGTTCTTCTTGGCCATGTTGTCTGGGTTGTATTGGGGACTACAACTTTTTTCTCGTTGCTGATACTTGCGATAAATACCGTGTTTGCCCAAGGTAAGATAATAAGATGCACCAAATCTTGCAATACACAAAGGTACTAAATTCCGCAGAAACTTTAGCCGGGTGGATAGGCAATTACCTTACAAAATCCTCGGGAGTGAAAGTTGTTTTTGAATCCGCCATCGTACCGAAATGGAAGGACGGTGTCATAACATTTAAAAATGTCTTCGTCTCAAGGCGACCAGGCCAGGGAACAGGAAACGTTAGTAAAGGTTCTTCAAAAAATGCAGCTGCTGTGGCTGTGGCTGCAGCGCTCAACGACCAATCAGGTTCAGATTTGTCGGAGCAACGTTTAGTATCTGAGGATGAAGATACAAATTACACGCAGTTTGACCTGTCGATCGAGAACGTCAACGTCACTTTGTCATTTACAAAATGGATCAACGGGAAAGGACTTTTACGTGATGTTGAGGTCAAAGGGATACGTGGGGTTGTTGATCGTAGGTCTGTTCATTGGTCGGATGACGATCTAGATCCCAAATCATACCGGCATGAGCACAATCCAGGCGATTTCGAGATTGACTCGTTCAAAATGGACGATGTCCTAGTCACGGTTTACCAACCAGACAATTTCAGACCGTTCTCTGTCAGTATATTTTCTTGTGATCTTCCCCAGCTGAGGAAGCAATGGCTGTTTTATGACTTCCTTTCTGCCAACATGATGTCTGGATCATTTGATAATTCGCTTTTCACAATTCATCCTCGACAAACACACAGTTTTACTGGGGCTCAGTTAGACAATGGGGTAGAGGAAGATGGCAAGCCAAGTCCATGGAAGAAACACAGCAGGATACGCATCGATGGCTTGAGCATCGATCATCTGAACCGCGGAGTCCAGGGCCCCTTTTCATGGATACACGAAGGGAGCGTAGACATCGTGGCTGATATTATGTTTCCAGCGGAGAACGACGAGAGTCTAGCAAAAGTGATGGCCGATTTTTATGACCGATTAGAAGCGACAGTTATATCGAAACAGTATCAGCATGGCTCATCACACAACTCGAAATGGTCAAATGAGGCTACATTGAATGACAACCGACGATTCTTGGTCACAGATTTACGACTCCACTTAAACAATGTTAAGGCAGTCGTTCCCTTATTTACAAGGGATCTTTCCTACATAAACAATGCGCTCATACGGCCGATTGTTGCATATATCAACTCAAGGAGGACATTTGTCCCGGTCAATTATCGCCTTGTCAAACGAGTTGCAGATTTTGACGGTAGCTGGACTACTTTTGATAGTGGCTTAATGGATGACTTATCGGCAGGGGTGCGCATTCTTTTATTCCTTATATATATCAGACGCTAACCAAAGCATTTATAGGTGTACGACGCTTTCGCACGAGATGTGGTAGATGAACAGGCACGCAGGCGACGCTTCAAGAAGGTTGGCTTCTGGTCACTCCAGCTAGCTGCCCAAGCGATCTTCATGGGTATGGCTGGGAATATAGCATGATATTGTACTTTTATGTACTTTTATGGCGTTGGAGGTAGATTAGTAAGGTTATCTTGAGACAAAGGAGTAGGGGATTACAGGGGTTACATATGATCTATTTCTCATTTAAGTTAGGTCATGTTATAGAAATCTATAACATACCTAGTATCGGTATGAACTCTGCATTTTCAAAATTGGTTACTTTGGTTATTAATAAAAATAATATACCTAAATAAGGTAAATACCTAATTTACCCTATAGACCTTATTTACTGTAATAGGTGTAAGTCTGACAATACGCATGGATTAACCCATTGTTAGCAAGAAAGCTTAATTACAGATAAATTCAACTCCTTTACTGTATTATTACAGTGCTTGATTCCATCGCCCCCCTTTCCCTATCTCTGAAGTCTTGGGACTTTCCCCTCGCCCGCCTCTTCTGTTCTATTCTTTATTATTATATTTTTTTTTCCTTAATAAGTGCACTACCTTTCTTAGGTACTTTGCCTTCATTCCCTCAGTTTCCTTTTTCTCATCTGTTATTCACTTGAAAAGCCCTTTGGAACAACCTGGGCTCCGGTGTCTCAGACATATCGGGACATGTTCGTCATTTATTCATTTACTGACTACTAACTAGCGAGCTAACCGCTTGTTCCTGTGCGACCCCTGTCTTTATTGTGACCGATTGACAATTACCGGGGAACATTCCATGCTGATCGCGATTCGACTTCTAAGCGAGCCATGTCGCATGTTCGGCGACAAGGTACTGATAATGACCGACAGTTTTCAGGACCTCCCCGTCCCCCAACAGGAAGAAATGAGACACCTGCGTATACAGCTTTAAGTGGCAACCTCATCCCCCGCGATTACTTAGGATATCGACCGGACGAGCAGAACACGCGCCTAGGGCCTTTTCCTGAAGCTTCTCCCCTAAAGCCAGCTCCTTCGCGTTTGCATACGAATCTCCCGCCTCAATCTTTCCATCAAGACGACTTGGACTCACCGAAAATGTCATCATCGCCATCATCTGTTAATCCGTCTCCATTTCGCACGAGCCCGTCAACCAACCAGATAGCTCATGTCTCCTTCCCGACCCCTCCATCACACACTGGCCATAGTCCATACAGCTCTCCCGAGACGACAGGGAAACGGCCGCTGGACGGTATTAACCAGGATGAACGGGCGATGACTGAAAGCCCTAATTATAAATCATCGCTTAAGGCCTCCGACACAGCCGACTTCAACCAGCCAACAACAGCGTCGTGTCCGATATCAGCTGGAAGTTCTTTGCAATCAATGCCTGCGCATCGTTTAGGGCAGCGCGCAATGCCCCGCACGTCATCGATCGATTCAGCGATATCTTCGCTTTCCTCTGTTGCCCAATCTCAGAAATCATCGTTCGATGCCAATGCATTGAGTGCTGCTGATATTGAAAATTTGATCGCTACTGCGGGGTCGGCAGAAGCTGTGATAATACACCTCCTAAAGGAGAAACATCATGCTGCATCCCAGAATTCTCAGCTGTGGAGGCTAGTTGATAAGCAGCGGACTCTCATTTTTGGTTTGAACAAGGATCTTGAGCGAGCCCTTAAGGAAAAAGAGAAATACAAGAGGAAAGTCAAAGATTTGCAGGACTCGGCACCGCCGCTGGTAATGACAGATACCCAGGCATCCCAACGCCGGGCATCCGAGGGAGGTGATGTGCCTGGCTATCGTGGGACCATCAAGCAGGACCAGCCAGAGGGCCGTTTAATATCTGCGGAAAACGCAAAGGATTTTGAACTGGGAACTACTTTGGATGCGCGGGACCCCGCTGGAAGCTCCGAATTTCAAAACACTCTTGGAATCCCGGTATCTGACAATAAATTCTTTCCTTCTGCTAGCGATAAAAACAAAATCCCTCCCCCAAATCGAAAGCCACCCCCGGCACCGCTGAATCTACAGCCGGCAGGGCATTCAATGGAAGGTTCTCATAGGCCGTATGACTCAGAGTCGGAGTATGAGGACATTTCCGAAGTAGATGAAGTATTGGTTGAGCGTGGGAGAAGAAAAACAAGAGAAGAGGACGATAGAGAACGCGGAGCCCCCTTAGAGAGTGATAGACGAAATAGCGGCGAATTTGAAGAGAAGAACAATCCTTCTGAATCCTCTGATCATCCAGGAAGCATACGTGAGATAGTGAAGCCTACCCGGCTCGAGTCGCGACCTGTGACTGCCCAGTTTTCGCCTGTTGTTGAGCAGTCGGAGTCTGCAGCGCCCTTTCTGGACTCTCGAATGACACGCGGCGCATCCGTTAATGAACGGCGAACGATATCAGCTCCAAAGAGCCCTGGCTTGCCACTTAGCCCGAGACCTGAAGACCGACCATTTGGTTCTCCATTGCCGCGAATGCCCAGAGAAGTAGCTAACTCGTTAGCGTCCACGCAAATGTCAGCAGGCAATAATACTTCAGGGCCGGGTGTTTCCTCACGAGTAACCAAGAACCAAATGCCGGGGAACCCTATCTCTTTGGCATCATCCAATGATGCACTACACGTTCCGTTCTCCAATCAGCCCATATCATCAGTCGATAATATTGTTACAAAGAATGGTCCGGAGCCGGCGCATTTATCTAATCGTGGCATTTATCGAGGATTCGTCTCAGAAAATTACCCAAATTTCCTTTTACCCCCTAATGCTCTTCCTTTGGTCCAAGTAAAGGTATCGTCATCGCGACTCCGGCCTTCGAGAAATAGTTATATGGCGTCTAGGCCATATGATGAGGAGCCTGTCTTTACTCTCGGCATCTTTTCTCGATCTGGGAACTCGGAATTGTGGCGCGTGGAAAAAGCCATCGCGGCACTTCCTCAATTGGACCAGCAAATCAGACAGTTGTCCGGATTTTCTGGGAAACTGCCTGATCGAGCCGTTTTCAGTGGGAATTCACCCGCAAAAGTAGACACAAGGCGCGCAGCTTTGAACGCCTACTTTGGGGATCTACTTGATACGCCAATGGATGAAAAGGCTGCTTCTGTCGTCTGTCAATTCCTTACGTCTGATGCAATTGAGCCCCGTGATGATGAGACAAGCTTGTTGAACTCGGGTAGCCATGACAGACCCGAAATCCTTCGGGGCCCAGATGGGAAGCCCAGGCGAGAAGGTTATCTGACCAAAAGGGGTAAAAACTTCGGTGGCTGGAAAGCTCGCTATTTTGTTTTACATGGCCCCGAATTCAAATATTTTGAGTCACCAGGCGGCCCTCACATGGGAACGATTAAAATTAATCACGCCCAGATAGGCAAGCAGTCGGAGAAAATACGTTCCCAGGCTTCTCCTTCACGTGCTGATGATGAGTCTGAAAACCAATACCGACATGCATTCTTGATTTTGGAGCCAAAGAAGAAAGACTCATCAGCCCTCGTCAGGCATGTTCTATGTGCCGAGAGTGATGAAGAGAGAGATGCTTGGGTTGAAGCGCTTCTTGAATATGTTGATACTCATCCCTCAGAAAACGAAGGCTCTAAAGGCAAGGCGCAAGTACAAGAGAACCTCGCTACCGGTACAGCCACTGGGCCTAAATCGTTTTCTATTGGAAACAAGAGAAGTGGCAAAGGGATTGATAATGCAGATTTGGATCCTCCTGATACTGTTCAAGGATTTAGTTATGACGATGCTGTTGCTGCTGAACCGCCAATTCTTGGGCCATCTTATGAAAAGGCGCCGCTCAAATCGTCACACACGGCTCCATGTTCATTGGAATCTGCAAAATCAAGCCAAGTTTTGAATCCATCAATAGAACAAGGGCAGGTTCCATCCTATCCTATAATATCCGGTCCTACGAATGGAGCTGTAATCCAAGATGCGGGAGCATGGGGGAATAAGGCGGTTACCACCAAGGAGAAGAAGCGCAGCATTTGGGGTTTTCGTACTAGATCATCATTTGACCTCGCGTCCCAAGTACAACCAAGTAATGACTCTCCAACGACACAAGGTAACAGTGCTCTGACAGACAGGAGAGATATTGTGAAATCTGTTTTTGGCATGCCACTGGAGGAGGCTGTGCTGTTTTGCGCACCGCAAGGCGTTGATGTGGATTTACCAGCGGTGGTCTATCGCTCTATCGAGTATTTGGAAGCGAAGGGAGCAGCATCGGAAGAGGGCATATTTCGCCTAAGTGGGTCAAATGTTGTTGTCAAAGCATTAAAAGAGCGATTCAATACTGAAGGGGATGTCGACCTCCTTGGTGGGGACCAATATTATGATGTCCATGCAGTTGCGTCTCTCTTCAAACAGTACCTTCGGGAGCTCCCAACAACTGTTCTAACGCGGGAGCTTCACTTGGAATTTTTACGTGTGCTTGGTACGCATATGAAACAATCCCAACGGCTATGCCTGCAAAGCGATACTAACCTTGAAATCTAGAACTCGACGAGCGACAGAAGAAGGTAGTGGCATTCAATGGACTCGTGCACAGACTTCCTAAACCAAACCTGGCTCTACTCCGGGCGTTGTCGAAGTACCTAATCGTAATCGTAAACAATTCCAATGTCAACAAGATGACAGTTAGGAACGTCGGCATTGTTTTTGCCCCGACGCTGAACATTCCGGCGCCTGTGTTTTCGATGTTCCTCACTGACTTCGACAGCATCTTCGGCGAACCCGCAGATTCCAGTGCCCAAACACTGGAAGTGACAGCAGGCCGTTCTCTCTCCCCGCAGGATATCCGCTCCCCACGCCGTCAGATGTTCTCTGATATACCCACACCGGCCTATAACCAAACATCGTTTCGAATGCAAGATAATATGGGTGATGCAGTACCTGAGGAGGACTATGTTGCACGTCATCCTACAGGGTTCATTTCTATGCAACCAAGTTATGAACAGCCATATCGGACAGAAGGGCAGAACCTTGCAAACTCGGCCTCTTTCAATAGAATGCTAGCACCCAATTCTGAGACTGCTCGCTCCAAGGCAAAAAGAAGAGAGAGTTCCCTTCTCTTTATGGAAGCCGATGATCACGCATCTTCGATTTCCCCATCATCTAATGACCAAAGTGAGCACTGCCATATGACTGGTTAGGGTTTACTCTTTGCTAATTCAGAAAACTTTTTAGTAACCGATCACTCCACCTTTAACTAGCCAAATCGTCGTCGCAATTCGGCTTCTACTGTTTCCATTACTGATTTTTAACTGCCACCCTGTTCTTGGGTAGCTATCATTCCAATATCCTTTACGAGTTACATGAACGTTGAATGAAGATAAAAGTGCCGGCATCTTATAAAAACCACACGGGATGCGCCTAATACTAATGATAATCGAACAGTTGCTATTTCTGTATTTAACTTGGGTTGACCGTCCCTTATACCGAACTCCTAAATGGCCTTTCAGGAATTGTTAATTTTGATAGTGTTTTGCTAGTGTTTTTGAGGCTGTTGCTTTTAATTGGGTATATACGTGTTGAGCCTGGTCGTGGTACATAGCCATTTGTTTATTATTACTATAGGATATTCACCCCCGTATTCATTCTTGACCAGAAGGAACTGGTATATAAATTAACAAATCTACCTGGTATATCCAACTCCCAAGTTTTTAGCACCTGGCTAGAATCTCCCTTTCTGCCCTCTCCTCCAGAAGCCCATTAGCTCCCCATTTTCTTTAATCCAATCTCGAATATTATCGACCAGAGCCTTTGCCATTCCTCTGTTTTTGACTTTGCCGTCACCGGACAAGGCACTGCGAGCAATCCCAGCAGTTGAAATATGCTCGCCTGTCGCATATTCAGAGCCCATGCTGGGCAGCACATTCTCCCCTGCACTTAAACTAACGAAAAGCGCAAAGGGTACGAGCCAGACACATAACCCAAAGTAAGAAGCCACCTCGGTGAAGCTGGGCACACCATCGACACTATGGTATGGTTGACGCCACGCGTTGGCAGCTGGCGGTGGGGGTAGAGGCTTCGAAAAGTGCCGGAACCAAAGCCAATGGTTCAAGCCAACTAAAACACATGACAAGATAAAGAGAGGGTCGGATAACTTGACAATCGGAAATCGGCGTAGGTTGCTTGCATAGACAAGGTGAGAAAGGACACTAAGAAGAGACAGCGAAAACGGGAACCGGTCAAAAAGCAAGAGAAGGATCTGAATAACAATCACACTGTATATAAGGCGGGACAGTGTTCGGCGTGCTAGTACAGTGTGCTCTTCGACAAGCTCAGACAAATAATAGAGACCTGAAGCTGTACAGAATGTCAGTTATGCGGTCCGCATAGACGAGCAACAGCCATTTATGTGCTGAAATAGCTGTACATTTGTATGTGCACTGTCATACGTACCAATAGCTAGGGTGAGAAATGCAAATCCACCTACCACCCCCAAGTACCCGACGAGGGGCAATATCCACATTGTGCTAGACACGGAAGCACAACGCAGATACTTGCTAAGGGACCAATTATAGAGAAATTCAGAAAGAGCAAAAAGGAAAATTGATCTCAAGAGAAACTCATTGCCAAGAAAGCTGGTATGACGAAGAAGACAGGAACCGGATGGACAAGACAGCAAGGCAAGCACTAATCAGGTATGATACGCTACTGACGATATTCGAAGTACTGGAGGACTTTAATGCCTTAGGCTATAAATAGAAAACCAGTGCCAAGCCCAAGATTACTGTATGTATGTATGTATGGTAAAGAATACCTATCATCTTCCAACACAAAAATTCGTTCTCTCCCCAGACATTTTTGACTGACTGTCCTTCACTACCTATTATTTGCTACACTTCTAATATATTCTACCACCTGATCTCGATTTTGTAGAACATCTTCCTTACTCAAGCGCAGGCCCCATCTTTTCCAACTTCCATCATGTCACGCCCTGAAGATCTCTTGTGGGTAACCCGGTTGTATTTCATTAATATGCTCAACTTAATGATTCCTAGGATATGGAAATACAATACTATTATTGATGATAATTCTAACTGGTTCTGAAAATAGGCCGCCGGATCTTTTTTACGATGATAACGAATCCCGGAAATATACGACTTCGTCACGCATTTGTAACATACAATCCGACATGACATATCGCGCATTAGAACTGCTTGATCTTCGTTCTCCCTCTCTCATTCTTGATGTAGGCTGTGGCTCTGGCCTCTCCGGAGAAATTTTATCTGATGTGCCTTCCCATCAAGGTGGACCACATACATGGGTGGGCATGGATATATCACCTAGTATGCTTGATGTGGCCCTGCAACGAGAGGTAGAAGGCGACCTATTGCTAGCGGACATTGGGCAAGGGGTTCCATTTCGACCCGGATCGTTCGACGCGGCAATCAGCATTAGTGCCATCCAATGGCTCTGCAATGCGGAGACGAGCGACGTTCGCCCAGAGGCCCGCCTGCGTCGGTTCTTTGAAGGCCTATACGCCTGCCTTCGTCGTGGTGGGCGCGCGGTCTGTCAATTCTACCCCAAGAATGATGTACAGCGAAACATGATCAATGGTGCAGCAGTCAAAGCTGGCTTTGGTGCTGGCATATTAGAAGATGACCCGGGAACCAAGAACAGTAAACTGTATCTCGTACTGACAGTTGGCGGCGGAGGTCTGAAGGGTGATATTACTGGAATTGTGGATGGCATGAGCAATGTTGATGTATTGGATGCGAGGAAGAAGGCAATGGGCCTTTGCGAGTCAAGGGCCAACCCGGCTAGAAAAGGCGACAGAGCCTGGATTATGAGGAAAAAGGAGCAAATGGCAAGCAAAGGGAAGGTTGTGAAGCCCAATTCAAAATACACTGGGAGGAGACGCCGCCCAGCTTTCTGAGGTTAGATTCTCAGGCGATTTGTATTTGAATAATATCATGCTTCATGGGGCAGGCCACGACTTTTAGAGCTCAGAACGGCAGCTGCGCGACCATTAGTGGCCCTTTCCCGTCAGACCATCGACTGGCGTTCAAAATGGCGTTTTAGGAATCCACACTTGCTGACGGTTCTGCCTAGCTTTTGTACCCATCTTTCGCAGTGAAGTTTTGACATGCAAACATGCAGATGCCAACAATTCTGAACGGAAAAGGCGCCAAATCCAACAGAATCAGATGGCTAATGATGGAAAGCCGAATATATGGGAACTACGTGTCTGTTTCCAGGCTTTGAGAAACATGAGTCGCAAATTACATTACATGGTTGAGAAGCTAAGCGATGAATATAATGTGGGAGAGACTAGGTGCCCTAATTGACAACCTCATTTGCAGAATCATCTATTGGCCTCGGGACTTCAATCGGGATGGGTTGTGTGATTGAATGATTTCAAAATAATAATATACAATGTACAATCCACACCCAGTATCTAAGCATAGCGGCATCGTAAGGATACTGGCCAGTGAAATCCTCTATCAAGTAGAAGCGATAGCGACGAACAATCTCAAGGAATTTACAGAGCCGATTCCATCTTGTCCAAAACAGCCCTAGTGAACTCGTGAGTAGTCGCCTGGCCGCCCATATCACGAGTTCTTGTTTTGCTGTAATTCCAACGTTAGTTTGATCTTACAGCATGTTGAATAACTAAGGCGGTACGTACCCTTCTCCAATAACATCATATACCGCCTTGGAAATGCGGTTCGCATGTTCATCCAAGCCAAGATGTCGGAGCAGCATAGAACCGGAGAGAATCATAGCACTTGGGTTGGCTTGATCTTTGCCCTTGATATCAAGCCCAACATGGCGGCATCCTGGCTCGAAAACTGCCACATCTCGTCCCATGTTGCAGCCAGGAACTAAGCCCGGTCCCCCTACGAGGGCAGCGCCGACATTGGAAAGAATGCCTCCGTAGAGATTGGGCATAACCATCACATCAAATTGCTGGGGTCGTGACACAGCTTGCATAGACGCGTTATCCACAATCATGTCGTTCACCTCCAAAGTCGGGTAATTCTCAGCAACCTTATGGAAAGTGTTCCGGAATAAACCATCTGCAAGCTTCATTATGTTCGCCTTGTGGATGCAGGTGACCTTCTTTCGGTTGTTGGCAAGGGCAAAACTAAAGGCAAATTTGGCGATGCGCTCGGACTTGGCGCGAGTGATAATCTTCAACGACTCCACAACACCCTGTACGGACTGGTGCTCGAGGCCAGAGTATTCACCCTCGGTATTCTCCCGAATAATACAGAGGTCAACATTCTCATGCCGTGTATGATATCCTGGGATATTCTTGACAAGAACAATCGACGCGTAGATATCGAGTTCTTGACGAAGGGCCACGTTGAAGGACTGGTGACCCGAGCGCTCCACTGGGGTGAAAAGAATACCTTTCAGGCCCAGCTTGTTACGCCTGAGGGATGCAATTGATTCCTTGAATAGCTCCTCCGAGTGTTTGTTGCCAGTATCTACACCACTGACATCTACCTGTTCCCACTCGATGGGTACATTGTCGGCTTTGAAAATGGTCTTCACTGACTCGGCAACTTCTGCACCGATTCCATCACCTGTTTACCACACACACGCAAAGATATTAAGATCAGCCAAGCCGACAACAATGAAGTTCGGTTAGACGGAGGAGCCCAATACCTGGAATGAGTGTAACAGTATACTTGCCACCATATTTCGTTGGCTTGAAAATGTCCGACTGAACGCTTGCAAAGGCTAGTAATTTCGTATATGTCAGTCAATCAAATACAACTCTCGAATAATAATGGAGGAAGAACAGCTACATACACCTGGTTAAAGGAGAAAAACGGGAAGGAGTTGCCACAATCCTGCGGGAGACCAACTAGACAGGGGTTAGTAAAATAGAGAATAAAGCGAGCAAGTATTGCAAATCAACTAAATAAATAAAAGGGGAATGTGATGCAATTGCAATTCAATTGGCTTGGAAGGATAAAACACCTACCTGGGCAGGTCGTGCCACCCTGAGAGAGAACATGGTTCTTTTGGTTCTTATTTTTCTTTTTATCGGGCGGGCCAGACAACTGACAGGGGACAGAGAGAGAACGGATGAAGGCTCGGTTCAGGTCAGGTCAGGTCAATTCAATCAATCAGTCAGTCAATTCAAGTTCTGACCAAAGAGTGAAAGGAAGACAGAAAAAAAGAGGCGGGATTGGCTTGGCATAACCGGATCATACCTACCCCTACTACTTAGGTAATATTACCTAATAACCCTTGTTTTATTCTTCATCTGTTTCGTATATCAATTAGTTGATCGATTATTTTCTTTACCATCAACACTATTTTCCCTGTACCCTTTGATAGGATAAATAGCTGACTAGGGCTGGTTTATTCATGTCTTTGTTCAGTTATTGAAACCCTATAGTAATTTATTCATCTATTTATTCATGCCCTGGTCCGGTGGAAGCATCGCACTTGTCACATACAGCTAGGTATGCAATCTTTGTTACCCTTCGATGCAAGTTTATTGCTGGCTGTTAGTATTGAGCAGTTTATTTATTTATTCATTTATTTATTTTATACGCCTATTGGCATTGGTTTGTCCTAAAGCGCCTTATCGAATCTGGCTTATCCTCAATTATGATTTCATTATGAATTAGGTAGCTTGCAACATCTTATTTCCCTCTTTGAGGTTACCGATTACATACATGAATAGAATTATCTGTTATTCAGGATTCCTCAAATTCTTTCGATTATGCTGCTCCTTCATGGCTATAAAAGGTACTCTTGTCTTGCCCTTGGGCTCTTGATCCTTGGTTGATACAGGTTCACTTCAAATCCATTCCTTCCACTTGAGTACTCAATTTCAAGACAGTTCTTTAACGTCCAATTCTTTCATCCAATTTTCAAAATGAAGCTTCTCTCCCTCGTCGTTGCCATGGTGGCCGCCACCACCGTGCAGGCCGCAACTATGCAGAAATGGTGCTATCTTCCAGGCCAAGGTTGCTATATGCTCAAGCGCGCTGCCGATGCTTCTGGTGAAGTCAAGCGCTCCGCTGATGCTCTTGCTGAGGCTATGGCGGATGCCTCTCCCGCTGCCATGCAGAAATGGTGCTACTTGCCCGGTCAGGGATGTAATAAGATGAAGCGTGCTGCCGAGGCTGTTGATGAGGTCAAGCGCTCTGCCGACGCCCTGGCCGAAGCTATGGCTGCTCTCGATGCCGAACAATAGAGGTGAGCAGGAATTACCTTGCATGCTATGTCACATTTACTCCAGAGATCTTTTCTTGAACATTGTAGCTAACTCTTGCTTTGGAATTAGGTTGAAATGACCTTCTAGTGCTGCTTAATGCGGTCGTTTCCTTTTGTCAACCACACTCTCATATTCAGGAATGGCCTTGCTACTTTAAGCCATTTTAATCATTGGGCACCCGTATTTGTCAGTGCAAAACGAGGGTAGAGATGGTGAAATGGGGATGGATTCGGCACGATTCTTCTGCGGTGTACACTCTCTATGATCAACCGTTGCTTCTTGTTTTGGAGATATGAAATGAGCTTTTGCTCATTGTCTTGTGAATGAATATATTAAAAATATGAGATCGTTTTGATAGGAGACAATAAGATGAACCATCAGTTGTAAGAATGGATAAGAATGATGGACTAGCACTAGAAGATCTCAAGGTAATGAATCAAGCACGACAGAGTATAAATTATATAAGATCCTGTGCTTACCTAATAAGATTAAACCAAATCCCATTCATCCTCTTCTTAATCTGCCTTCTGGTGGCACATGCTCTCATTGAATTCTTTAGGGTGACCTTTAGCTTTTGAATATCTCTTCCTATCGTTCCGAAATACTGTCTTCACTCGATCACATTTTCGAACGCGTTTGCTTCTGTTCTCCTCTGAAGAAATACTAAAAAACACTTTTTAGTTTCTTCCACACCCTTTCTTTCCCATCATTCATCACCTCAATATCTTAGATTTCCATTCTGTTTACACCAATTCCTCGTTACCTCTTTCTCTGCACTTGGGGTTGTTCCATATTCGATGTGAGATCTTTATGCGCATTGCAGCGTCAGGAGAGCTTCTTGGCCGGATGTACTGCCTTAACTGATAAAACACCGTCAAGGATGCCGCCTTTTTGTTGCGGCAGTCTTATATCTGGCCTGTAGCCATCTATCAGGATGTCACGCTCCTCAGCTGGCTTTGCAGACTTTTTCCCAACAGCCCCGTCCGTTATCCAGCAGAGACGCTTTAAGGCCACCCAGGACCGACAACGGGCTAAGGCTCTTGTAGATTGCGAGAATGCAGACGAACGTTCTATACACTCTACAGGCTCGGGAGGGGCTAATAACACGACCCTTGGACGAGTACAAGGGGTTGATGAGGGACCCAATAAAACATCATCTGAAGCTATTGGCATTGAATCCACGAGTTCTACGAGCACGGGAACATCAGTTTCCAGCTCTTCACTTCCAGGTGGTGTATGCCTAAACGAGGTACGACGCGATGCATTTACGCCTCTCACAACTACTGAATCATCTCCACCGTGCGGGGCCATTTCTTCACAGGGGAATGTTGGAAATGGGAATATAGGAGCAATCTCTGAATACCAGGTTGATCTTATGACGCCGGTTCATTTATCACCTGCCCCACGATCCCGAACGCCTCACAGCGGGAGTATAAAAGGTTCCAGGTTGGTATATGACCCCGATGGTAACAAGCACGGGTCCTCAAAGGAGAAACGGAAGCCTCAATATGTGGACATTGTTGCCGACCATCGAGACGCTCCACGAGATCCTCGCTTGGGAATACTGAACTATACTCGTGGTGCTGGCTGTAAGCAAAAGTCGAAGTATCGGCCAGCACCTTACTCATTAAAACATTGGTCTTACGATGCGCACACATCCATAGGACCAGGACCACCCATACAAATAGTTGCAACAGGCTTCGATCCTTTAACTCCGATTGCTCCAATAAGCGCGCTTTTTTCGAGTTTTGGTGAGATTTCGGAAATTAACAACCGGACCGATCCTATTACTGGCAGGTTCCTTGGGATATGTTCTGTGAAATACAAAGACAGTATAGCCTTTCGAGGGGGCAACCCGGTTCCTGCAGCCAGCGCGGCGAGACGAGCTTATTATGAATGTAGGAAAGGGCAACGTATTGGAACACGCAGGATTCGGGTTGAATTGGATCGGGACAGTGTTATATCAGACAAATTTGTATCAAGGGCTATTGATTCCCAGAGAATTGGACAAAAGAACGCTGCCTCTACTTCCGGGGGAGCAAAACCTGAAAGTCTGTTGAAGAAGAACGAACCGCCTCCAACAGCTCCTAAAGGACCCTCGGGAAGGTCTTCAATGCGCAGTATTCCTGCTGTTCCTGAAGCACCAAGGGGACCAAAGGGAGTCTTGCGCTCAGCCATGCCATCATCAGTGGAAGAAACCCCGATCCTGAGCCAGATAAAGCGTGATCCCTACATTTTCATTGCACATTGCTATGTACCTGTTCTCAATTCAACTATCCCGCACCTTAAGAAGAGGCTCAAACTCTTTAATTGGAAATCTATTCGTTGTGACAAGACCGGATACTATGTCATATTCGAAAACTCGAGGCACGGGGATGCGGAAACGGAGCGTTGCTATAAGATGTGTCACATGCAACCTCTGTTTACTTATATCATGAACATGGAATGTCATCCTTACGGGAACACTGCTTACGAACGCAGCCCAATCCACGAGCGACCCCTTGCAGATCAGCGGGAGAAAGCTGAAATACAGAGGTTAAAAAGGGAAGCTGAATTAGATATTGAGGAGGAAAAGAAGCAGCGAGCGATTGACCTGGATCCGTGCAAAGAAGTAGTATCCATCATAATCCGTGACTTGAAGGACAAGCTTTTAGAGGATGTGAAGTCCCGTATCGCTGCGCCAGCGTTATACGATCACCTTGATCCGGCTCGACATGTACAGAAACGGAAAAAATTTGGCATCGCTGATCCAGAGGGGGACAAGCGGCCCGTTTTCCGATTTGATATTGACATCCCTATTGGTACCCCAGACTCTCATTCGCGAATGTCTCATGGTCGTCGCCCTTTCTATGCACCTGGCCTTAATGTACTTGCACTCCCACGTATTCGGAAGGCCCATGGCATTGGCCGTGCGGAAGATGCCTTCTTGGACGAAAGGCGCAGGCAACCAGTGCGAAGGAGGGAGGTTAGGCCGCTATACCATCGATTACAGCAGCTGCACGAGGTTGACGACTCCGATGATGAGCAACAGACTCCATATACGAGAGACTCCGATGAGCATGATAGCAGTCCTGCTAGTCGGATGAGTCCAAGTTTCTCGGACTCTGAAAATGAGTGTGGCTTTGGGTCAGAGACTTTGCCTTTACCACTTGCTGGGAAACCCGACGATGAAGATATGCACCATTCTCCCGAATATGGCAATAGGGATATTCTCTCTTACCCACCAGCCGGCGATTTACTACACGGAGACAAAGTAGTCTCGCCTCTAACTCGGAAGAGGAAGATGCTGGATAAAGATCCTAGCGCACGGAAGAGGCAAAGGGCGGACGATGAACTCTTGGATATCAAATCTGCTACAAATGTTGAAGATGAGTATCAGAAACCTCTTGCAGCGGTTGGAAACGATTCGGAGCAGAAAGAATTATTTTCCCTCACTCGTCAGAGCGATGGTGAACAAAAAAGCCTTCTTAAGGAAAGTGATTACATGGGGCACAAGAAAACCGACCTTGAAACGCCCGTGCATCAAGGAGTTCCTACATCCTCAGCATCTAGTGTGGCCACAGTTGAGAAACCTGGGCATCTTAGAGGCCCTCGGGCGGAAGTTGAATGGCGAGTGTCTATTGATAAACCCCGACCGACGGTAGAAGATGATCAGGCAATTATCCTAGATCTTGATGGGTGGCAGGGCCTAATAAAGGATGAAGAGGATCTCTCTTTTATTCGAGACGCTTTGATTGGTCAGGCAAGTCACGGAGTTGGTAACCTAGCACCATGGGCATGGAGACGAAAGGGTGTCAAAGCACTTAATATTCCTGGAATCATAGGACCAACGTATGGAGAAACCAGCATCCACGGCTATTACCTCCCCAATTTGTCAGGTGCGGCTAGGACGGAAGGGAGGAAAAGGATACTGGAATCAGAAAAATCCAAATACCTACCTCATCGTATCAAAGTACGGAAGGCCCGAGAAGAACGAGAAGCCAATGCCGGAAATGATTCACAAGCTGCCGCAGGTGAAGCTGCAAGAACCATTTTAGCCAAAAATATATCCAAGTCGACATCGAGATCAACACGAGTCAATAATCGCCGGTTAATCGCAGATATCAATGCGCAAAAGCAGGCGCTTCCTGCCCAAGGAGGAGATAGTGATGTTCTTCGGTTCAACCAGTTGAAGAAACGGAAGAAACCGGTGCACTTTGCAAGATCCGCAATTCATAATTGGGGCCTGTATGCCGAAGAGAACATATCAGCAAATGACATGATCATCGAATATGTAGGGGAGAAGGTCCGACAGCAAGTTGCAGACATGAGAGAGAGGCAGTATCTGAAGAGTGGTATTGGAAGCAGCTACCTTTTCCGAATTGATGAGAACACAGTCATCGATGCCACGAAGAGAGGTGGCATTGCCAGGTTCATCAACCACAGTTGTACACCAAACTGCACAGCGAAGATTATAAAGGTCGATGGTAGCAAGCGAATCGTTATATATGCTCTACGGGACATAGAACGAGGTAGGTCCAGAACCTCCTGGATTATATACATGGATTGCGTTTGCTAATAATAATACCACGCAGATGAGGAGTTGACTTACGATTACAAATTCGAAAGAGAATGGGATAGTGATGATAGGATTCCATGCCTCTGCGGATCAACTGGCTGTAAAGGATTCCTCAATTAAACATTACAGCTTGATAATCAAGAATAATAATGATAATAATAATAAGATAAGATACATATCATCAGCTATAACAGCGGCTTACATCGCCTCTATGCAGTAATTATCTATAGAGAAAACTTAGGATTACAATAAAACAGTAAGCAGAAGAGGCTAGAAGAGACCAGAAGAGACTAGGGCTAGGAAACAACACCCAGGAAAGGATGGGTAGGCTAAGACAGCCCCTATCTACAAAGCAACTAAACTAGGGTAGGTAGTCTACGGTGTTAGGTAGGGAAGTACCTAGGTAGATATTATTAAGTATTATTATTAGGTACAGTACATAGGGTGGGACATATTTAGGTACTTTAATTCTATAATTAGTAGAGGAATGAATAAATAACTATCCTAAGTATGTACACAGTTCACTAGGTCGTGGCAAGTGAAACAACATAGCCTACCTAACTTAAACTAGCGCTGGAGAAAGGCTATTTGTAGATCTTCTAATACGGGTCGGTGTGAAAAGGCTCCTGCCGGTTGGCCACTGGATTGTTTCACCCCACAGCAGCTTCCTTGGTTTGTTTGGTGGTTTCTGTGAAAGGGAGTGGGGTCGATTCTGTAGCATAAAACCATGTCTGTTTCTCTTTCTTATCCCTCTCTTCTCTTCTCTTCCTTTCTTCATTCCTTTCACACTATCACCTTATAACCTTTTACCTCTTCTTTCTGTTAATTCCTTCCATTGAACCTAGTTGAATTCAATTCATTCAATTCAATTCAATTCAATTTAATTCAATTTGCAGTTCGTAACTCGAACTTGCCTACTAAGAATTGTGACCGTCCAAGCTCTCTTTTACTTGGTGAAAACTACTATTGCATCCCTTGTTATTAACAACTAAATCATGTGGTAAGTGATTTAATCTATCCTGCAAGGTGTTGGTATGTACTAACAGAACCTAGCGGAATCTTTGGCTACATTAACTATCTTATCGAGAGGGACCGAAAATACATCCTCGACACCTTACTCAATGGTGGGAATGCCGTCTTTTTTTACGGAGCCTAATAACTGACATTTTTGTGATTCATAGGACTCTCAAGGCTTGAATACCGAGGCTACGACTCTGCCGGGCTAGCTGTGGATGGAAACAAGAAAAAAGAGGTTTGCGCATTTAAGGAAGTGGGCAAGGTCGCCAAATTGAAAGAACTCATTGCCAGTGCACAACCTGATTTGACTAAAACATTCGAGTCGCATGCGGGTATTTCTCACACCCGTTGGGCTACTCATGGGACTCCTACTCGTGAAAACTGTCACCCGCATAGGTATGACACATCTTGGCAACTGTTAATTCGAAGTATGCTGGTTCAAAGACCTTCTGACGATAATAATGTCCTTTCATAGGTCTGATTTAAATTGGGAATTCTCTGTGGTCCACAATGGCATTATCACCAACTACAAAGAGCTTAAGGCTCTCCTCGAAACGAAAGGATTTCGATTTGAGACAGAAACCGATACAGAGTGCATTGCGAAACTTGCCAAGTATCTGTATGACCAACAGCCAGACATCGATTTTACTGTGTTAGCCAAGGCCGTTGTGAAAGAACTTGAGGGCGCGTTTGGACTCCTAATCAAATCAGTGCATTACCCTCATGAATTGATTGCTGCCCGCAAGGGGTCACCACTTGTGATTGGCGTGAGGACCTCGAAGAAGATGAAAGTAGACTTTGTCGATGTCGAATACTCAGAAGATGGACCTCTTCCAGCTGAGCAGGCCTCTCAAAATGTTGCCATCAAGAAGTCAGCAACGGGTCTCCTTGCTCCGCCTGACAAGTCCTTGCTGCATCGGTCACAATCCCGCGCGTTCCTCTCTGACGATGGTATGCCCCAACCGGTCGAGTTCTTTTTATCCTCTGATCCTTCTGCAATTGTTGAGCACACCAAAAAAGTTCTTTACCTTGAAGACGATGATATTGCCCATGTACACGAAGGTCAACTGAACATTCATCGTTTGACAAAGGACGATGGCACTTCCAACGTTCGAGCTATTCAGACTATTGAGCTTGAACTGCAGGAGATCATGAAAGGCAATTTTGATCACTTTATGCAAAAGGAGATCTTTGAACAACCTGAATCAGTGGTCAACACCATGAGAGGCCGTTTGGATGTTGCAAACAAGAAGGTTACTCTTGGTGGACTCCGGCAGTACATTTCCACCATCCGCCGCTGCAGAAGGATTATTTTCATTGCTTGTGGAACTAGTTATCATTCCTGCATGGCTGTGCGTGGGGTATTTGAGGAGCTTACCGAAATTCCTATTTCGGTTGAGCTCGCTTCTGATTTCTTGGACAGGCAGGCGCCTGTATTCCGTGACGACACTTGCGTCTTCGTTTCTCAGTCTGGGGAAACGGCAGATTCGCTTATGGCCCTCCGCTATTGCCTTGAGCGAGGTGCGTTGACTGTTGGAATTGTCAATGTCGTGGGATCTTCAATTTCTCTCTTGACACACTGTGGTGTACACATCAACGCAGGCCCTGAGATTGGCGTAGCGTCGACCAAGGCCTATACCTCGCAGTTCGTGGCCATGGTTATGTTCGCGCTGTCCCTTAGTGAGGACCGCGCTTCCAAGCAAAAGCGAAGAGAAGAGATCATGGAGGGCCTCGCAACAATCTCTGATCAATTCAAAGAGATTTTGAAACTTAACGAAGCCATAAAGACCATGTGCGCCAGCTTCTTTAAGAACCAGAAAAGCCTCCTTTTACTAGGCAGAGGCAGTCAATTTCCAACAGCCCTTGAAGGTCAGGCGAATCCACTCCTGCAGATGGATCTGTGCTAATTCTACATACAGGGGCCCTTAAGATCAAGGAGATATCATATCTTCATTGCGAAGCTGTCATGTCGGGCGAGTTGAAGCACGGTGTGCTTGCACTTGTGGATGAGAATTTACCAATTATTATGATCCTTACGCGGGACAACATCTTTTCAAAGTCCTTGAATGCATACCAACAGGGTAAGTTCAATGTCAAAGTTTGTCCAAGCCTGCGGAAAGATTATCTAACCCGCTTTACAGTGATTGCTCGAGGTGGCCGGCCGATTGTAATCTGCAATCATAACGATCCGGAGTTCTCCTCCGCGCAGACCGAGAAGATAGAGGTCCCAAAGACGGTAGACTGCCTCCAGGGCCTCCTTAATGCTATCCCATTGCAGTTGATTGCATATTGGCTGGCAGTTGGCGAGGGTCTCAACGTTGATTTCCCCCGCAACCTTGCAAAGTCGGTCACTGTCGAATAGAGTCTCTACACGCCCAACTAACCATGGGAAAGTGTGGATCTGGACCAAGAGCTGTGTATGACATTGTTACCTACCTACTTATGCTTTCCCTAATTGATTTTGCAAACCATATTTTTCCCCTTCGCCTATCCTTCTCACCTTTTTTCCCACCTTGGGTAATGAATGAATGGCAAGCTCCAGAGGCAAGTGGTATACGTGTTGATCATTGCGTTACTTTTCCAACACTTTTAATTGGGCCCACGCTGGTCTGATGTCGTCTTGAATGAGTATTACCACATATAGCTAGGGTTAGTAGTATTAATAAATCAGTATGAAGGACAAGTATTGTAGTCGAAATAAGATACCACCAGGGTTGGGAACAATAGATAACTGAATCTCGATCTCTTCGCTCCCAAAGTCCCTTGTTTGGGTAGAGACCGAGGGAAGCGAGGGGCAAACTGATAAACGATCGCATCCGCATTTGGTGGTGTTAGTCAGGTATTCCCCCCCCCCCCCCACCCCCAC